>JAKUBA010000010.1:0-282274 GCA_030563065.1 Petasospora veronae | reverse complement strand
CGATGTTGCTTAGGTTGATTTCTGGGCACCATAGGAGAATATGTGCATGGATATTACCACGTTTCTGAAATTCGAAGCTATAGACCATTGCATTGACTTTACCAAAGAACTTCCGCTTTTGAATGTAGTGAAGGAGAGTGTTGAAACGATCCATGAAGACACGTATATGTTGAATCTTTGGTGCATTCTTTGGAATGTCAGACGAAGAGGGGTTGTTTGTGAGGGTGAGGTACAGCGTAGGCTTTCCAAATTCTCTTCCAATGGCAATTGCATCTTTGTAATGCTGTGTGAAGTAGCTTCTAGAGTTGATGAAGTCGGCACTCAAGTAAGGCACGAAGTCGGAGTTTGGGTTTCTTGCATTAGCGTTCTTCAATTGATTCGCCCTCATTTGGTACAGTTGTTCTTGCTCGTGGATTGCGTAAGAAGTGCATAAGAATTCGTCACCGAGAGCCCCAGATGTATAGAAGAGGTTGGCTGATCCTTGTCTCCGGAACATCAGCGATCTTGCCCTTTTCAGATCGGAATCCAGTCTTGAGGAGAGCTGCCCTTGCGAAGTTCTTGTTACTTCATCTCTCAATACGATAGTATTCATGCCATTAGGGAAGATTAAAGGGAACGCTTTGATCAAGACATCATACAGGTCAGCGAAATCGATGAATCTGGCTGGATACTTATCGTGTCTTTGGTTTCTACTCCAAATCATGAAGTTTCTTGTGTTTGCTCCTTGTTCCTCTTGTGGTGTGAAGTTTTTGATGGCACTGTCTTGAAGAATAACTGCAACTTCGTCTTGTGATTGTCTGCTGCTATTTGATGGAGCTTCGGCTAACGGGCCCTTAAGAAAACTCATGGATGATGCATCCTGCCTGAACAGAAGTCTGTTTCTTTCGTTCTCGTCTGGGACGGTATCTAATAGCTCCTTGAGTGTCATGTATTGATTCACAGTGTTGTTATTCTGTCTCATACATGGTAATAGGTCATTGAAAAGGTTGATCAGCATTGTTTGCTCGGCATCCGAGGTCTCGGAGTTTCTTGTGACGGTATATATGTGCTGTAGAGCCAGATGCTTGATTACCATTCTTCCCTTTGTAGTAAAGCTTTGACCTGTGTGATAGGGCTCTGTAAAGTTTCCGGACTTGTCAAACAATGAGTTGGTAAGCTTGACTGGTGAGAAGAGCTTGTTGAGTTTACGTTTCAAGTCATTGAATGCCTTGTCTTCAAACCATAGGTTGTTAAATTCTTCTGGTTGCGGTGGGTCAAGTTGAACAACAAACTTACCGTTGTTACAGCATTTGGATGTGTTCGTTTTGTTAGAAGCTACTTCGTGTTCATAGAACATGGCCTTGCAGTTGGTGCATACGTAGTCCTCGGAACCAATAAGAGCAGGTAAGATACCTTTCATCTGCTTCGGGTCAAATGGCTGAGTTCTGTATCTGTACTTCTCCTGAATAGCTTGTAGCGACTGAATCGGTACGTACTTACTTGCCGATATAGTTCTTTCTGCTGTCGATTCAACTGCTGGTGGGCACATAGGGAAAGTAAAGAACGCTAGATCACGACGTACGTGATCGAACCGTTGAGATGTCGTGGCGCTCCCTGTAACAGCTGGATCTTTTCTTGGACGACCTCTTCTTCTGTGAGACATTGGACTTGTTGTTGTGTTCTCATACGTCTGTGGCGTGTGATGGTTGTCAGCGTTTGCGAAGGCAGCAGAGAAGTTATATCTTGCCATTGTCAATACGTCAATAAGTCAATAAGTCAATACGTCAATAAGTCAATACGTCAATACGTCAATACGTCAATACGTTAATACGTCAAGATGTCAATATGTCAAGAATTCAATACGTCAATAAGTCAATACTGTACGTCGTCGATTGTTGCAAACGTGGTCTAGCAATCGGTATAAGTGGATTGAAGTTACGTGGAACTCGGAAGAATCTAGAAGGTACTCGCGAAGGTATTACGTAAGGAGGGCGAGATGATTACATAAGATTTTGACGATCGCGAGCAAGGCGCGAAAATTACCGTAAACGTATTTTTTTTCGCCCAAAACGGGTAGGTCAAAGTTTTTTCTCGTAGGTACTAAATTGCCTGATCAAATCCTGTCCACATGTGTCATCGTGTTGCCCGAACCGCTGAGATTTGTCTGAGTTGGCGCCGCTTCACGGGGACTTGGCCAATGCGGTGGAGCGCAAAGCGGTGAGTCACTGAGTAGTTAAGGAGCTGTGGGCCGGAGGACTTGGGAGTGGCAGACTGGATTGCACAGGCACAAATACTGCTAACTCAGCACCGTTTGACGATGAGGCGGTGCAAATTTCTTCGCTGTGGCTTCGCTTAATTGTGGAAAGTGACAGTTGCCGATGACTCGATCCGCCCGGCAATACCCGACTCCCGGCTCTAACCGCCATCTAGTCCTACACCTTGACACCACACGTATGCTAGCTGTCTGTTTACTGATCTCAGCTTCTCTCCCACAAATAAACATAGCCGTTGCGCTCGATCTCCTCCCAGCTCTTGCCATCACCGGTGACATCAACAACCTTCTCGTCGTTGAACAGCACCCATCTGTCGCCCTTCTTGACAAATGCGACATAGTGGCCAGATGTCACCTGCGTTCCCTTGTGGCACACCACCGCCTTCAAGGTGTACTCGGATGGCGTACCGTCCTTGACCAAGATCTCCTCAATCTTCTGTGCTGGTGATACTGGTGCCGGTGGAAGAACACCATCGTCGTCCGGGTGGGAGAAAAGCCACTCAACAGCAGCGTTTGGATCACCCTTGTTCACAATAAGCGCCTTCTTGGCCAGCTGGTACGAGAATCCCATGTCCTGGAGTGAGGCAATCTGGCCTTCATCGATCGAAGATCCAGTCTCGACCTTCTTGAACTCAATTGGATCGTCAATAGTTGGGTCCTCCATGTGCTCAAACAGCCAGTTCATAGCGACATCCATCGACTCATTTCCAGTGGTGTACAATGCCTTCTTACATCTCAACTCCGGGAATCCCATCTGCAACAACTGGTTCAACGCCTCTTGGTTTGGAATGAACGAGGCATTTCCATCTTCAGATGGCTTTTCAACCTCATCCTCATCCAACACATCCTCTGGTTGGAAATCCGCAATGTTGAACGACTCAGGGATTGTCACCGAAACATCAGTCTTCACTGGGACCCAGTTTTCCAAGACAATACGCTGGATAGACGTGATCAAATACTTTGGGTATGATCTCACAATCGACGACTTCTGAACCTTGATCCCACCTTCCCAGTCAATCTCTTCCGGTGACAGATACTGAATTAGGGAATCCAAGAACTCCTGACGTTTGTAGTGCTTGACACCATCTTCATCGGTGTGATCCAGCTCAATCTCAGTCCGAAGAGTCATGTTCTCGTTCAACTGCTTCTGCAACTGTACTTCATTCGTTGGGAACTTGAGCTTCTCAACTGTGACAAATCTGAAGATATCATTGAGTGTTGGGTCCAGCTTGTCAACCTTTTCGAGCAAATAGGTCAAAAACTCAAACGCATCCTGCTGGTTCATCGAGCTAAACTCTGGGTGGTTCTCACCAATCGTGTGCTTGAATGACGTTGGCGCAATACCAACCTGATACCCCTCTTCATTTGGCTTAGAGAACGTACCGGACAACAACCCATGTGCCAGCTTTGACAACTGGAACTTCAGGCCATCCTGCTCTGCAAAGTCCTCCAAAGACGCACCGCCAAACAACTGCTGATACTCGTCCAATGAGAACAACACCTGTGAGACACTTGACAAGTAACACGAATTGCCCAAGTTCTTCAACCCAGTCAACCCTGGTCCGAACACGGGGGTCAGCTCCTCACCTTGGTCATTCAGCATGTTGAACTCCCACTTGAGGTTCTGTTCCAACTGCAGCTCCACGAGACTCTTCTCTGTCTTGTGGAACGTATCAAGATCGATTCCAAACGTCTTGAGCAACCCCAGTGCATTAGGAATGGTGATCTCCTCGTCACAGTGATAGCAATACACGTCCATCACATCCTTGCTCAACGACCCGAGCTTGACTGCTATTGGGTGCCCAACACTCTGGAAGTGTGCAAGTGCATGTGTGTTTCCAGGGACACCACCGAACTGAGCTCGTCCACACCCGAGAGCACCACATGTGAGACAGATCCACAAGTTCTGGTCAAGCTCGCATTGAGAGCAGTGTTGGAGTTGGACTTCGGCCAGTGGGGTTTGTTGGAAGTCGATGGTGTGTTCACACGGGGTGTATTCCTGTGTCCATGACTTGAGCTGTTGTTTGTGTGCTGTGGAGTCAGAGTTGATGATGCGGTGGATGACTTGGGACTCTTCTGTAGAAGGTGTGAGCTCATTGAGTGTCGTGGTGTATGAGAACAACTTGGACTCAACATCGTACAGCTCCGATTCTGTCTCCTGTTTGATCTCAAGCTTGATCATCTTCTCAGGACGGTCCTGAACCACCTTTTTGATCTTCTTGATTTGGACGTAGAGGGTGTCATTGGGAGCCAGTTTCAAATGCGTGGGGAGGTGCTCATGACAGAATGCCCTGTGCGAGAGTGGCGAAACGAGCAGTCCCGAGTCGTCAAAAGGCGTCCGGAAGCAGTAGAAACACTGGTCTTTCTCGATAGCAGCACCGTCGTAGCTCAACATTGTTCAATTCTCGTTCAGCACGTGGTCTGTGGCTGGAATGTGTTGTTGGTGTTGTGGACGGAGTTCAAGTGGCGATAAATTTCGGAGTAGGCGCGAGAAGACAAGCTCCTACCAAACACCACACATCAGGCATCAACAAACCACCGCCAAACCACCGCAAAGATGCTCTTCAAAGGCCAATTCATCACAAAGGACAAACACGTCGTCATCACAGGCGGCTCGCAGGGTCTTGGAGCCGAGCTTGGACGTCAGTTGGTCGCTCAGGGCGCTGCTTCCGTCACACTCATCGCACGCACAGAGAGCAAGCTCAAGGCCGTTGTCGAGGGAATCGAAGCAGTGCGGGCCACCGAGTCTCAGATCATCAAGTACATCGCTGCTGATGTCGCCAACTATGAAGAATGCGCATCGGCAGTGGCACAACTCCCAAGCTCACCGGATATCGTGTTCCTCTGCGCAGGCTCGTCTGTCCCTAAGCTGCTGCTGGACCTGACACCAACCGAGCTCGAACAGGGAGTCGCAGTCAACTACAACACCGCTCTTTACTTTTCCCACGCGTCTCTCAAGGCCATGTCGAAAGAGGCACCAACACACACACGCCACATCGTCTTTTGTTCCTCAATTCTCGCGGTGTTCCCATTCATCGGGTATGGCCAGTACGCCCCATCCAAGGCCGCCATTCGTGCCCTCTCAGACGTGTTGAGACACGAGGCTCTTCCGTACAACATCAATGTCGAGTGCATATACGCGGGGAACTTTGCCTCTGAAGGGTTCGCTGAGGAGGAGAAGACCAAGCCGGCCATCACGAGGGAGATTGAAGGTGTGTCGCCTGCAATCAGTGTTGAGGAGTGCGCGAAGAAGATCCTCTGGTGGCTGGATAGAGGGTACGAGAGCGTGTACACAGACATGATTGGGTGGTTCTTGAGTTGTGGAATGCTGGGGATGGGCCCGAGAGTTGGAGGACTTGCCCAGGTTCTCGTGGCCTTGATCCTCGCTATCATTGCACCAGTGTACATGTGGATCACGAGACGCGACATCAGAGCGTACTTCCAGAAGAAGAAGAGCGACTAGAGTGTTAGTTTAACCGTGTGTATATGCTTATATTCCTCTACTTGAGCTTGTTCACCGCACTCTCAACGGACTCGACCGCACCGGCAACGGCCTTCTCCACATTGAAGCCGTAGACCCACTGGACACCGGCAAGAACCTGCTCGTCCCAGATGTCCGCCACCGTCTGCTTCACCGAGGGTCTGTACTCGAACTCGAGCGCACGAGGCACCGGCTGTGCTGGCTTGTCGTGGTTGGCGATGATGGCCTCTGTGTCCTTGATGGTCTTGGAGACGAACTGCTGGTTGCGCTTGAACTCCTGCGACGTGTAGTAAGCGAGCGATGTCGTCAGCAGCACACCGCCGAGAAACCCGTGAACTCTTCCACCCATCTTTTGTGGTGTTTTGTGGTGTTTTGTGGTGTTTTGGTGGTGTTGAGGTGCTTAACTATGGCCTTGTGGTGTGTTGATGGCGGACGAATTTGGGCTGGTGGTGTCCGGGTTGTTTCCACCACCGGCGAGCCTCTTTTTTTCACCAACCATCAACACCTTGAGGAAGCTCCATACTCTTTCGAACAGCCAATCCACACACCACGATGGTTGCACCAAGACACTTGTCGAGAGACGCCGCACACAGACGCTCGCTGCTGAGAAACCTCGTGACGGCTTTGTTCGAGCACGAGTCGATCACCACAACGCACGCAAAGGCCAAAGAGGCCCAGAGACTCGCTGACAGACTCATCTCGCTGACGAAGAAGGAGGACGTCTTGAGGGCAAAAGGACTCGCCTCCTCAGATCTGTTCAAGCACGGTGTCACACTGCCTAAGCTGTTTGGAGAGCTGAAGCAGCGTTATGCCGAGAGAGAAGGTGGATTCACAAGAGTGCTCCGTCTCGAACCAAGACTGAGTGACAATGCCCCACAGAGTATCCTCGAGCTCGTGGATGGTACAAGAGAGATGAAGTTCTGGATGACGGCGCGTGTTGTGGCCAGACTTGAACAGCAGGGACTCGAGATTGACCCACTCACAAAACACAATGTCGAGAAGCTCGTCAAGCTAAGACAGAATGGACAGCAGGAGTTTGATGAGCTCGTGGCTATTCTCAAGGAGGAGTTCTACAGCAAGCCAGAGCAGTTCCAGGACAACACACCTTCACAGAGGCTCGTATCCCCAACAGAGCCAAAGCACAAGCAGAACGTGAAGATCGTGGCTAGAGAGGCCAGGGAGTAATCTGAGCACCACCACCATGTACATACGGTAATGACAACATACAACAACTACACCATGAACTAGACTATAGCTTATGTCATTATACTGTACAGACTCTTTTTTCTAGTTCACTGCACAGTGTCTTTCTGCAAAGCGGTGGCGAGGATCTGGTTCGCCTTGAAGGAAAGACCCTTTGTCTTTTCAATCACCTGCTGGTAGACACTGTTGTGTGCGTGGTTCAGAATAACAGTACCTTCACTCTCATCAATCTTAGCATCCATCTTGGTCTCCTTGATCAATGTGGCGATCCACTTCTCGCCCTCCTCTCTCGACAGGTTCAAAGACTTGGAGAAGTCGTCCAAGTTGATCTTCTGGTGCACACGGCAGTACACCTCAGAGACCAAGTGACGGGCATTCTCGATGAACACATCGGCAATGTTCTGGAGGAAGAAGTCCGTCTTGAGGATCGAGCTGGCTGCCTTGAGCTGTGTGTTGGCCTGTGCAAAGTCAAAGTCGATGTAGAGAGCCTTGATGAATCCGGTGAGTGGGTCGTTGTACTCGTACTGCTCCTGGCCAACGACTCTGATCAAGTCTTTGAGTCTCTTCTGGAAAGCTGGGTTGGACAAGTTGTTCTTGGTGGATGCCTCAGAGCTCACAACGGCTCCAACGAGGTATCTCAACACCCACGGCGAAGCAGCCTGGATGGTGGAGAGGTATGAAGACGAAAAGAAGAGGTCCAAAAGGGACTCAAGACCGTTCTCAACGTTGAAGAATGGGAACAAGGACCAGTGGATGATCCATGTTCTGTGGTGCAATTGTGTCAATGGGTCAGCAAACGATCTCGAGTCAACAATCTCACGCACCCTGCTCAATTCTTTGAGTGCACTGTCCCACTCGGTTCTGAGGATCTCACATGCGAGCTTACCCCATGTGGCAGTCAGCACCTTCTCGTTGTTGGTGGAGAGGGCTCTGAAGTTGCTCAGCAGATCAGAGGCCACCACATAGTCACCACGGTTGTACTGGAACTGGCCAAACTCGTAGAGCTTGTTGATATCCTCCTCCGTCACGCTGTAGTTCTTCGCAAGGAACTCCTGGTTCAAGAGCTTGTCCTGCTTCAGACCCTCCTGGACCTCCTGCTTGTTCAGCACGTCCAATGTCTTCTGCGCCTCCTGGCTGAGCTGTGCAAACACCTTGTCGCTATGTGCCTCCTTCTCGAGCAGCTCCTGTGGGTAGTCCTCGTTGCCCTCGAGCACGGTCCACTGTGTCTTGAGGAACCCGGTCATGTTCGTCTCCTTGAACAGGTCGTATGTCAGCTTGGTGATGTCCTTGTCGTCGTACACGTCTCTGAGCGACTCCAGGATCGGGTAGAGCAGGTGGCGGTCGAAGAACGGGATGACCTTCTGCGTGAGGTCGAACTCGCGCGCAACGGCGACATCCTGCGAAGAAAGCTCACTCATCTTTGGTTGATCTGGCCGGCCGTTGTTTGCTGCTGTTGATGCTTGTCCACCGCTTGTATGAAATTTTTTCGAGGCGAGCTGATGATCGGAGACACCCGGACATCTCGTGGAGGAGGAACGCGAAAGCCTGGTCGCGTCTCTCTTATGGGCCGGCTTTGTATGGCGAACACGCGTATCAAGCTGCTTTGAGGCCACGAGAACGCCTGTGATGTCGCTGTTGGAACAGTCAGCAAACACGCTGAAGGACACGCTCTTCAAGCAGAACAAGCCGTGCACGTACAAGCTGCTCTCACGGACGCTGGACATCCACGTGACCGACGCGAAGAAGCTGCTGTACACCTTCTACTCCGAGCACAAGGACCGGTTGGAGGCGACCTATGTGATCATTGGACAGCTGAGAGACTCACAGAAGCAGACGACGATCAAGGTCACCAAGGATCTGGAGGACAAGAGCGCGTTTGACCATGTGGAGTCCGTCCAGGTGTACGCTCTGAGTGCACAGGGTATCACACCCGATGAGATTGCACAGATGGTCGTTGGTGAGGTGGACAAGTTTGAGGTGACACAGGACAAGCTGCGCAAGTGGGGTGTCATCAAAGGTCCTGAGTTTGTCAAAGTGGAAGGCAGTGCAGTACCACCAACGCCAATGCCTTCGAGACCTTCAACCACCACCAAGAACAGCAACTCCATCGTGGACTCGATGAAGGCGAAGGAGGAACCAACAAAGAAAGAGAAACCAGAAATGGACATGGGACTCGCATCTACAAGACTATTGGCCAAATACAAGAAGGAGGAACCAAAGAAGAAAGACACACAGTCCAAGATTGGGAGAGCATTCACAAAGCCATCTTCGAGCAGGCCTGTTGAGGACACCACCAAGAGAAGCAACACAACACCAGCACCATCATCCACTGTTGAGGTCATTGAGGATGAAGATCTCAATGATACAGAGTATGCAAAGAAACAGGCACTTGAGAAGCAGGAGAAGGCCAAGAAACAGAAGGATCTCATGTCCATGTTTGACGACGATGATGATGACGATCTGATGGAGGTTGATGCTCCAGAGGAACCAAAGAAGCAAGAAACACCACAACCAGAGTCAAAGGCTGATCTTGATGACATATTTGACAGCTCGTTCTCACAGTCCCAATCACAGAAGGAGATCCAGTCCCCAGTGAAGCAGCCTGCAAAGTCCACCAAGAAGCCAGCAAAATCACAAGAGAAGGAACAAGTCACAAGTTATGTGGATGAAGATGGGTTCATTGTTACAAAGGTGGAGAAAGTGGCAAAGGAGGCAACAAAGGGAAATACGAGAACTCCAACAGAGTCTTCGTCAAGTGCGCCAGCTACGACAACCAAGACCAATGCCAGACCGGCACCAGCTTCAACACCAGCAGCTTCAGCACCACCTACAAAGAAACAGAAGACTGCAGCAAAGGGTCAATCGTCGTTGATGTCTTTCTTTGGTAAAAAGAAGTAGCCAAGAGACGTTGAGCAATGCAACGACGATTCTGTCCCCCCTGAAGACCAAGAGACTGCAGCTGTTCTGAGCAAGAAGGATCACAGGCTTAGTTCTCACTGAAGGGTCCGGAGAGCTCCTGCTACAGCTTATAACTCTGAGATCTGACTACTGAACTCACGAGACAACTTCAATACCTCACAAATGACACACTTTCTCTCTCTCTTGATGGTTGTAGGTCGTAGAGCCTGGTAGACCCCTTCTCTATGCGCGAAATCGCTCTCGACCCCCGGCCAACCCGCTGACGTATCAAGATCATCAACACCTGCAAACACCCCAAATTCACCACTTGACCGGCAATCAACGACCATCCACAATGAGGTTCTTTCTGAGCTGCTTGTTCCTGGTTCTGGCCGCTCTCCAGGGTGCACAGGCCGTCAAACCGGAGCTTTTCAAGACATGTGGCCAGTCCGGGTTCTGTAGCAGAAACCGTCACTACGCTGCTGAGATTGCAAAGACCCAACACTCTTACTACTCTTTGAGCAGAGCCAGCATCACATTCAGCAATGGCGTGATCAAGGGTGACCTGCTGAAAAGTGTCAACGAGACGCATACAATCAAGCTCCCATTGCAGATTGACGTGTTGGAGCACGAGAGCATCAGGGTCAGAATCGATGAGGACCGTTCGGACGTCGAGTGGACACACAAGTTGTTGCAGAAGGAGAGATACACCGGTGCTGCCGATTGGGCTCTCATCCAGGACCCTGTGGTGGACTCCAGGACCAAGATTGAGGCCACCTCAGGCAAGCTTGTCATCACATACGGCTCAAACTCACAGTACACCGCCGAGATCTACACCAACGACTTCAAGATCTTGGTCAAGGTCAATGGCGAGACTCAGCTCGTGCTCAATGACAGAAATTTGTTGAATGTGGAGCACTTCAGAACCGAGGAGCAGAATGAGTACAACGTACTGCCAGAAGAGTCCTCCTACAACGCATTCACCGATGACTTCAAGGACTCGAAGGGCGACTCGCTTCCATTCGGCCCAGAGTCTGTTTCCCTGGACGTCTCATTTACCGGCTTCAAAAACGTCTACGGTATTCCAGAACACGCAGACTCTCTGTCTCTCAAGGATACATCGGAATCTGAGCCATATCGCCTCTTCAACGTTGACATCTTTGAGTACGAGACAGACTCCCGAATGGCGATGTACGGTGCTATCCCATTCATGGTTGCACACAAACCTGGTGTTTCCGCTGGTATCTTCTGGATCAATGGTGCCGACACATATGTGGATATCAAGAAGGAGCCACATGACACCAAAACCCACTGGATGTCTGAGAGTGGTATAATCGACATCATCATTCTCATTGCTGACACCCCAGAGAAGATCACCCAGAACTATGCTGCATTGACCGGTACCACTCCTTTGCCACACCTGTTCTCTCTTGGATACCACCAGTGCAGATGGAACTACAACGACGCCGACGACGTTATGGACGTCCACAGCAATATGGATAAGAACGGCTTCCCATACGACACCATCTGGCTCGACATTGAGTACACCGACGCAAAGAAGTACTTTACCTGGAAGAAGGAGCTCTTCCCAGATCCAGAGGGTCTGATGAATCAGCTCGGCGTCACTGGTCGTAATCTTGTCACTATCATCGACCCACACATCAAGACGGGCTATGAAGTCTCTAAGAGCTTGGAATCCAAGAGCCTGGCTGTGCTGAACAAGGATGGTGACATCTTCAAGGGTCACTGCTGGCCCGGTGAGTCAATGTGGATTGATACCTTCAACCCAGATGCTGTTGAGTATTGGAAGACCCTGTTTGCCAACGGTACCGACTTCTCCGGAGACGTGACCAACTTACACATCTGGAACGACATGAACGAACCATCGGTCTTCTCTGGCCCTGAGACTTCTTCACCAAAGGACGCCATCACATACGGCAAAGTTGAGATCAGAGACGATCACAACATCTACGGATTGACCCACCATGCTGCAACCTACGAGGCTATGAAGGAGCGTTATGTGAACAAACGCCCATTCGTCCTGACGCGTTCGTACTTTGCTGGATCTCAGAGAACATCAGCAATGTGGACAGGTGACAACATGTCCAAGTGGGAGTACCTCAAGATCGCCGCTCCTATGTTGCTGACTCAAAACATCGCCGGTATGCCATTCAGTGGTGCTGATGTTGGCGGATTCTTTGGAAACCCAACCAAGGAGTTGTTGACAAGATGGTACCAGGCTGGTATTTGGTATCCATTCTTCAGGGCACACGCCCATATTGATGCAAGAAGAAGAGAGCCTTGGATCGCTGGTGAACCATACTCGGGATACATGAGAGATGCCGTGAAGACCCGCTATTCCTTCTTGCCGTTGTGGTACACAAGATTCTATGAGTCCAGTGTCACTGGTACACCTGTCATGACGCCATTGTTCTACAAGTTCCCAGAAGATGAAAGTCTGTTTGAGGTTGATGACGAGTACTTTGTCGGTGAGATCTTAATCAAGCCAGTTGTTGACGAGGGTGCCACATCTGTCAATGTGTTGCTTCCAGACGACGAGAAGTACTTCCACTACACTGACTACTCAGTCATCCAGGGCAAGGGCGAGCACACCGTGGCCACCCCATTGAACAAGAGTGCTGTGTTCTTCAGAGGTGGATCCATCACCCCAAGAAAGGACAGATACAGACGTTCTTCCAAGTTGATGAGATTCGACCCATACACCCTTGTTGTTGCAGTTGGCAACGACGGAACCGCTCAAGGTACTCTCTACATCGACGATGGTGAGACTTACAACTACGAGAATGGCGAGTACGTTTACTTGAACATTTCGTTGAGGGACGGTGAGCTCAAGAGTGAAGTTGTGGGCGGTATTCTCGACGTTGCTAACAAGTTGGAGAAGGTTATTGTCCTTGGTGGTGATTTGAACGGGACTGTGACCGTCACCCAGGGAGAAGAGACCTGGGAGGCTGCTGTTGATGACAACACGAGCCACCATGTTATCAAGAACCCAGGTGCCACTTTTGGTCAGGATTGGTCGATCAAGTTCTAAAAGTGTTCATACTAGCAGGAAATACATGTATCTTGCCTATCCGTCTATCTAGATCTAGTAATGGTACTCATCTCCCTTCTGTCCAGCTGTGCTTGGGAATCCACAAGCAGCGAGGATTTCCAATGGACCATCAGTCTTGATGAGATCAACCAGCTCCTGGTTCTTGGCAAGTATGAGACCAGTGTATCCAGCGGAGTTGATTCCAAGCTTCCCCTTGTAGTATGGTTCCGATCTTGGAACCAACATGAGCCACTTTCTCGTCATGAGGACGTTGTATGCCACTGGCTTGTCGCTGTCCCTGAGGATTGTGAGGACTCTCTGGAGTAGGGATGAGAATGCAAGAGCCATGTAGTCCTCCTCGTACAGTCTCTTTTCGTCTCTTGGAAGAGGAAGCACGAAGTGTGCGAATGGCAAGTGTTTGCTCTGCAGTGGCTCAACGTTTGCGTTTGCAATGAATGCCTCTTCACCGGCGACAAGTGAAGCTGGGAATGGTGTGAAGTTGTCAGGGTACTTGAGGAACTGGATGTGCTTGTGTGGCTGGGATGCACCAGAGTTCTCACCACAGTTGTAGAAACCAAAGAACTTCTCGCCCTTCTTGGATGACTTCTCGAGTGCTCCGAGGATCTTCATGGAAGCAATGAGGTCAAATGGGGACAATGGAGATGTCTGTGGCTTGAATTCCTTCGTGGTGAGAAGAAGGTGGTTGGTGGTGATTGGGAACTTGTTGAGCAAGATGTTGTACTCGCCAGCATAGTTAGCAAGGACAGTCATTGAAGGCTCTGGGTTGAGGAAGGGATTGAAGTCCTTTGGACGCTGCACTTGCTCTGGTGCGTGCTCCTGAGTTGGCTTCTTGCCCAAACTCTCGGCAAAGGTAATAACAAACTGAGCATCGTCGGCCTCGATGTATTCCTGTGTGGACTCTGAGAGCACGACATCACCTTTCTCGTAGGCGATGGTGAATGTGTCTTCGACAAGCTGGCCGAACGTCTCTGGAAGGTCGTATTTGGACATTGCTGTGGTGCTTGTGATCTGTGGTGAATAAGATCTGTCAGAACTCTGGTTAACAACGAGAATTGAAGAAGGACAAGTTTCAGTATTGACTTTAAGTTGATGTGGAAAGTGTGCGGTTAGCGGACGTCATACATCACATGGTGTCCAGGTGTTTTCTGGTCTTACGACTATTGTGAGTCTTTGGTGGGAGATCCAGTACGCTCTCAGGACTACAATTTAACCACTGAGGGATCTTTGACCTTTAAAGAGATGTTGAACAGTGACATGCCCAACAATTTGAAGAAATGGCGGTAGATTGCCGATTCTTACCCCTTATCGCCTACGAGTCATGTGATGGCAACCCCGGATTATACCTGAAAAGGAAATTCCGTCGGTCCATTCAACAAAACGCGGTGCTCGATGACCTCGGGAAAAAGAGCGACCAACAAACGAGATTTATACGACGAAAGCTCGATTTGTCATTCATTCGGATCGTTTGGTCGTTCAACCGTTCCAGTGTGTTCGCTCCTGTCCTTCTACACTTCACTCTGCCACTTCACTCACTTCAATCCCTTCACTATAACCTGCTCAACAACTCAGCACAAGTCAAAACAGTCACCGATGAGCTCGTCCATACCCCACTCACCCTCCATCGAGGAGCTCGACAACACGATACACAACCCGGGTTCTATCCAGATCAATGTCACAGGTGCCTTTATTGTGGACGACGTGCTCTATGAGGATGAAGAGCGCATTCCAGAAACAAGCGACATTGCTCTCCCATTCCAGACACACGACATCTCACACATTGCCGTGGACATAGGGGGCTCGCTGGCGAAGATTGTCTACTTCACATCAAATGAGAGCTTATCCAACTCCCAAAGCGACCTTGGACCACAGATTAACAAGAGACTCAACTACAACTCGGGCTCGGAGTCGGACTCTGGAGATGAGAGAAGCCCAAGCAGGCACTCCTCACTTGCTGGGCTGGATCCCATGCAAGGAGGAAGACTCAACTTCTACAAGATCGAGACTGAGCGCATTGATGAGTTCATTGGATTCATTGCCAAACTGATGAAGTTTTACAACAAGGAGGTACACATCATGGCCACTGGTGGCGGAAGTGTCAAGTTCTATGACAGACTCAAAAAGGAGCTCAACGTCGATGTCACCAAGGAGGACGAGATGGACTGCTTGATCGAGGGATTAGACTTCTTCATCACAGAGATCCCAAACGAGGTGTTTATCTACACAGAGCAGAACCCGATGCAGTTTGTCGAGGCTCGTGCTGACATCTATCCATATCTCTTGGTCAACATTGGCTCCGGTGTCTCGATGGTCAAGGTGACTGGTCCATCCAACTTTGTCAGAGTAGGGGGTTCGTCCCTCGGAGGTGGAACTCTCTGGGGCCTTCTGTCCCTGTTGACTGAAGCAAGCAACTATGATGAGATGCTTGACAGTGCCGCGCATGGTGATAATGCCAACGTGGACATGCTCGTTGGTGATATCTATGGCACCGACTACAACAAGATCGGTCTCAAGTCGAGCACAATTGCATCAAGTTTCGGCAAGGTGTTCAAGAAGAAGTATGGCACTGACAGCACATCCCGCAAGGATGCGTTCAAGTCAGAAGACATCTCGAGATCACTACTGTACGCCATTTCCAACAACATTGGCCAGATTGCGTACCTCCAAGCAAAGGTGCACAACCTACAACACATCTACTTCGGAGGATCATACATCCGTGGTCATCCACAGACGATGCACACTCTGTCATATGCCATCAATTTCTGGTCTGAAGGCGGAAAGAGAGCGTATTTCCTGAGACACGAAGGATACCTTGGTGCAGTCGGTGCATTCCTAAAGAGACAACCGACCGGATGGGGAAGAAAGAACTCAACAACACTCGACGAGAAGGCGAGAAGAAGGGTCCGTGAGATCCTCAAAGAAGATCTATGAACATGGTGGGTCTGATCGGCCATCAGCTGAGTTCAGCTTGCTACCAATAGCCCATGTCTTGCTAAATACGACCCAATTGCATTACGAAAACTTTAATACGATTCAAACGACAATTATTCATTTCAGACATCATTCAGTAGCAGTCTGCTTACCGAGATAGGAACGGACATCGTTGGCAAGTCTCTGGAGAGGAATGACCTCACTGTTGGCTCTGCTGACAATCAACTGAGCCTCCTCGACATCTAACCCATCGCAGGAAAGACTCTCGATCTTCGTTTCCCCAGCCATACGTATCGTGATATCAATCTCCGAGAACTCCTTGAATGTCAGCTTGATAACACCATCATCCATAGTCAAATGTGATACTTTGGAATACAATGGCAAGATCTTGAGCAAGAGTAACACCTTGTTCTCCTTAACCATAATCTGTTTCTTCTTCTCCTTGACCATTTCATTGTCTCCACCCTCCAGTCTCTTCATACTCTCAATAGCTTTATCGACACGCGACTTCTCTGATGTCAGTTTCTGAACTCTGCTGAGGTCCTTGTGGATTCTGTCCTGATGTTCTGTCTTCGTACGTTCAAGTTCGAGTGACTTTTGACGAAGTGCTTCTCGTCTCAGTCTGACCTTCTCCAAAACAGATTGAACACCTGAGACGCTTGACAACCAGCCTGCATCACCAACTTCCTGAAGCTCAGAAGCCAAACCCTGAAGCTTCTCCACCGATGGGTCAACCTTCTGTGTACTCTTCAACTCAGAACGAAGCTGCTCAACCTGCTCCCCAACCTCAGCAACAGATTCAACTCCACGAGCAGCTGAGGTTGACTTTTCTTCGATACCTGAGATCAATTCGAAGTTCTTCTTCACTCCTTCCTCAATATCTGTAGTAAGGTGATCAATCACTCGTTTCTTGACATCCAACTCCTTCTTCTTGTCATTAGACTCGGCAAGTGCCTGCATAATAGCCTCTCTGTTGATCTCTTTCGGGTTCTGCTCCAACACAAGACGCAAGAACTGCTCCTTGGACTCCTGCTCCAAGAACAGGAACTTGAGACGGTCAAATCGGACAGCATAGCTGCTGATCACCTCGTCAAGCGCGTTTGGATCGGTCTCGGACGGTGCAGTGGCGTCAAGAGCACGTATCAGTGCTTGGAGGTCGGTGCGCGATTGGGCGGTAGAGGTGGTGTCCTTCAGCTTTTGAAGTTCTTTGAGCTCCGCGAGACGGGATTCAACAAGCGAAGACATGTTGGTGAGCTATGCGGTGAAATAACGGGGCGGTATGTGGTTCAGTGAAGTGGGCCTATGGCTATGGTTGTTCGCCTTGTTTACGTCTCTTTGTTTGTTTACTTTTTGGTGATATGATGTGTCCGAACCACATTGGTAAGAGCACTCCTCAAAGACAAAGCTCACCAGAACAGACTAGCAAAGGACTTGACTGACTTGTGCACACCGACAATTTGACAGCCGTCTCACCACAATGGCTGGTTCTGGAACATATGCCCCACAGGCTGAGAACCTGGAACATCTTGAGCATGTTATCCAAGAGCTTCAGTCCGTGTCCCTGGAGAGCACGCTCTTGAAGAGCAAAGTTGTTTCGTCTGTCGATTCCCTCATACAAGCCCTGAATGGTGACCAACCAACTGATCACCGTGAGGTCATTGGAAAGCTGGAGAAGTTCTTGTCTCAGTATTCTGATGGGACTGACATTGATGAAGAACATGTACCCACTTCCCAACTTGAACAGCTGAGAGACCAGAACAGGCGACTCAAGAAGGTGCTGGCCTCGCGGATTGATTACAACGACCAGGCACAGAATGTCAACGCAGAGTACGAGTCCAGCATCTCCCATGCTATGAGTTTAACACGGGAAAAGAAGGACAGTTATGATCTCCAACGGTTTGGTGTCCTGAAAGCTGCCTCGGAGCAGCTGGAATCGATGAAGCAGGCAGAGGCGAACGCATACCAGCAGCTGATTGTCAACGAAAACATTATCTTCAAGCTTGTGCGAACATTGACAGACCTCAATGACATTCTTGCTGAGAGCATTGAAAATGATCAGCTGAGCCAACATTTGAGATCCATGATTCAGTTCTATGAAAACAGACTTGCAGGCAAGCAGGATTCTTACAGGGTCGACGTCACTGACGTATTATTCAGCTAAGAGGATACCGCATTGCAAGATTTGCCTACTATCATGAATGGCTGGTATCCAAGAAAATTCAGGAATAGTTAATGCGGCGATTTCATATATGAATAGCACGGCATCGTGATGTTGTAAGACTTGAACTTGACAAACCAGCCAGGACCCTGGGAATTGAAGCTTACACGGCAGTACGCGGCACACCCTGCCTCAGATATGTCCAAACGTACCATCCGAAGTTTGGTTTATGCATATTCGAAAAAGCCAATCAGCGATGGGGTCTTTGAATGCAGGAGCCGCTTGTTCACAGGCTTTGTGGAGACTTGACCATGAGAATGTGGTCTGTCCTAGGCGATATATAATTTGGACAAGTCTCGAGCCCGGGGCCTGGAAAAATTACTTTTCCCGCGACCGGGACAAGTCTCGAGTCCCTTGTCCTTAAGCTAGAGTGAAGCCAGCGCGCTTAGTCTGGAAAAAAAAATCTGCAGGACCTAGCCAATAAGGAACAGGGCCATGAGCTTAAAATTGTGTCTAGCCGTTGCATCATGCAGCTTCTCGAACCACCTCAATTTCCCAAGTCATCTACAAGAAAATCGGACATAGCCAAGGCATCTCGTACTGGGGTGTTATCAGATTGATCACGGCAGAGACTTTGTCATGGCGTGGACTGGAGAACCTGCTCGAGAAACTGTGTGAGGTCTGACATGTATATGATGCACACGACCTCGATAGACGCGTTTCGTTTGTACTTTGATATCAGATGGTGGACAAGTGTACGCTCGATGGGATACAAATAATAAGGTTATCTCAGAAATCAGTTAGTAGTTCGGCCTCGGTCATGACCTAGCCGTTCCCGGCGGTGGGGCTAGGGGCGAGGGTCGGAGAAGAGGAACTTGGAAGTGGTGCATGGCTGCTGCAGCCAGAGCCTGAGACTCCATCCTAGCCAATTGAGAAGCAGGTTCAATCGAAACGATCAGGGATTGGTTATGTATTTGTGTTATTATGAAGTGGACTGGCTGAAGCCTGAAAAGTCCCATGACATGGTCTTGCGAGCTTAGCCGAGAGCCCCAAATTGTTTACATCAAGACTAACAACCTAGACCAGCTTGAGGGCACAAAAGTACCAACACTCAAAGAACCAACACAAGGTTTGCCCGGTACATATATTAGATGAGCTGCAACTTGTCAGTGCCAATTTGAGTTGGTGGGCAGTGATTAGCCCGTTGAATATTTGAGCGTCCACTTCTGACCTTGTAGAGCTAGTATGTGACGGCAAACCACCATCTGAGAAGAGACGGATCAAGTGGGACAGATCTCAGCGGTTTCAGCTTTGTCTTTGAAGACAGGTCCATCTATTCATTGAAGCACAGAATCGACCCAAAGAGTGGCAGCATACATCAGCTTAACCCACAATGACCAGCAGCAACAAAATTTTCAATGTGGCCGTGTTCTTTGTGGTGTTCAGAGAGTGTCTAGAGGCAGCCATCATCCTCTCTGTTCTACTTTCTTTTGTTAAACAGGCCCTTGCTGACGAAGACAGAGCCCTATACAAACGACTTGTCAAACACATCTGGCTCGGTGCTGCACTTGGGTTCTTCATCTGTCTATGTATCGGAGCTGGACTGATTGGTGCCTACTATGGTCTTAAAAAGGACATCTTTGGAAACATGGAGGACTTGTGGGAGGGTGTGTTCTGTCTTGTTGCGACCATCATGATCTCAGTCATGGGGATTGCTATGCTGAGAGTAAACAAGATGCAGGCAAAGTGGAGAGTCAAGATTGCCCAGGCACTATTGGCAAAGCCAACTGACAGATTTGGGCGCTTCAAACTGGGGTACCTCAGTAAGAAGTATGCCATGTTCCTACTTCCATTTGTCACTGTGCTGAGGGAAGGTCTCGAAGCGGTCATCTTTGTTGCAGGTGCAGGTTTATCGACCACTGGTGCTTCTGCTTCATCATATCCTCTTCCCGTGGTCATTGGACTCATCGCAGGGTTCTTGATTGGGTTGTTGTTGTACTATGGAGTCTCCTACTCCAAGATGCAGATCTTCCTTGTGCTCTCCACTTGCATTCTTTACCTGATCTCTGCTGGTCTGTTCTCCAGGGGAGTCTGGTTCTTTGAAAACTACACCTTCAACAGGGCTACTGGGGGTGATGCGTCAGAAACTGGAGATGGCAATGGTTCCTACGATGTCACGAAGGTGGTATACCACTTGAACTGTTGCAATCCTCAGATCGACAATGGTTGGGATATCTTTAATGCGCTATTGGGATGGCAGAACACGGGATACATTGGATCTGTGCTGGCGTACAATTTGTACTGGCTCACTCTGATCATCACACTGCTTTTGATGCTCTACGAAGAGAAGAAGGGGCACCTGCCGTTCTGCAAGAACCTCAAGATGAGAGAACTCAACCCACTTTACTGGATCAAGGGAAAGAAGAAACGGGAACTGAGTGAGGAGGACAAACAGAAGCTGTTTCAAAGAGCTGAAGGATTAACTTTTGGGGATGATGGCAACGTGACTACGAAAGAGACTTCTGTTGAATCCGGTGAGCCTGGTGTCGGGGGTAGGGGTGCTGACTGAGAATAACTGTAGACAAACTGCACAACGCTTCAACTCAACGAGCCAGCTCACAGCATGTAGTGACATTCTTCAATATTTATCAAGCACATCCATGACTGCTAGCTGTATTCTCTCTATTGAATCATTTCAACCATTCATACCACCGGAGAGCCCTAAGCCTGTTCTCAGGCCCGTTGAGTCCAAGCGTCCTCATAAGACAACCTAGACCTGCTTACGAGTACCGTATACGGGCTGCGCCAAGAGCCGGTCTCTATTGTTACAACAGATAACCCAAAACGGTAAAGATACTGATTGTGAGCAAGTTTGAAAGGGTCTCTATTGTAATCAGATGCTTCACGATAGAAAGAAAACGAGCAATTAGAGATGAAGATGCATTGTCATGAGAGTTGTTGTCGTATGCAGCGAATTCCACTTCCCGGGTGGCCCGGTTGGCCGCTCATCAATCCCAATTTGGCCCTTGGGGCAGGAAGTGGTGCGCGAGTCCCGCCCTGTGAAAGTCTTCAAGGACAAGACAAAAGACTGGGACAAGTGGGCCGTGGCTGCTCGCGGGACTAAGAAGGACTGGCTGATGGGACTTTATGTGGAATGCCCTTGTGTTTACACAACTCGAAAAGCCGCATAGATTGGTTTACACCCCTCTGATGGGACATACAATACTCACGTTGGCACTTGGTGTTGACGAGGGGAGGACGTCATGAGCCTTAGAGTTGGTGATGTCGCGTTCATCGTGGCCCGTCTTGGGTTCTAGGTCCAGAGTCGCGAGTTGATCAGGGCTCTAGATTGAAACGATAAACCAGATTTTAGATGTCCATGCTGGTTTAGTTAGACTGACCCTGTTCTGTCTGCATACCAAGCCCAACAACACCCAAAACGCGGGACTACTCCCAGCCTTTCATCATTCCAGTCCCAGTCTCAGACTATATCCTTGACGTGTCCCTTGTCCCATGTCCGGGGCGTGTCCCGTGTCCGGCCCCTTACACAGATCTCTACAAACACAGCAGGCAGATGTACACCCTCCAGGCTTCCAAATTCGTCTGCCACCCAAGTTGCATCTCCCTCGCAGAGTCCGCATCCGATGCGTCTCCCTCATATATAATGGCTGATGGCTCTCTTTTAGGCCTTCCACTCTAGGAGCCCGTTCTCAGAACCACACCCACACAACTCACCAACAACCATGGCCAACAAAGTCTTCAACGTTGCCGTGTTCTTCGTGGTCTTCAGAGAATGTTTGGAGGCAGTCATCGTCATCTCGGTGCTGCTCTCTTTCCTCAAGCAGTCTATTGGAGCTGAGGACAAGGCCCTCTATCGCAAGCTGCGTACCCAGGTCTGGATCGGTGCCGCTGCTGGTCTGATCATCTGTCTCGCCATCGGTGGTGGTTTCATCGGTGCCTACTACAGATACTCTAACGATATCTTCGGTAATGCCGAGGATTTGTGGGAAGGTGTCTTCTGTATGATTGCCACAGTGATGATCTCGTTCATGGGTATTGCCATGCTCAGAATCAACAAGATGCAGGCCAAGTGGAGAGTGAAGATCGCTAAGTCCTTGCTTGCCGTTCCAGAGAGAAAGATCGACAGATTCAAACTTGGATACCTTGCTAAGAAGTACTCTATGTTCTTGCTCCCATTCATCACTGTCCTGAGAGAAGGTCTTGAAGCCGTCGTCTTCGTTGCCGGTGCTGGTATCACTACCGCGGGATCCAAGGCTTCTGCCTACCCACTACCAGTTGTTATTGGTCTCATTGCCGGTTTGCTTGTTGGTTTCCTTTTGTACTACGGTGTCTCTTACTCGTCCATGCAGATCTTCCTGGTTGTGTCTACATGTATCCTCTACTTGATCTCTGCTGGTTTGTTCTCCAGAGGTGTTTGGTACTTCGAGACCTACGTGTTCAACCAGGCCACTGGTGGTGATGCCTCAGAATCTGGTGACGGTAATGGTTCCTACGATATCACCAAGACCGTTTACCACGTCAACTGTTGCAACCCAGAGTTGGATAACGGTTGGGATATCTTCAATGCTTTGCTCGGATGGCAAAATACCGGATACCTCGGTTCCATCCTTGCTTACAACTTGTACTGGCTTGTGCTTATCATTGTCTTGTTGTTGATGTTGTTCGAAGAGAAGAAGGGCCACTTGCCATTCTGCAAGGACTTGAAGCTCAGACACTTGAACCCATTGTACTGGATCAAGAACAAGAAGAAGAACGAGTTGAACGACACTGAGAAGGAGGCTCTCTTTAATGACATGGCGAATGTCCACTTTGACTCTGAGGGTGTCTTGCACAAGAATGAGGAGGGTGTTGTCAAGGCTACTAACTAATATGTATACATTCCTTATAAGACATGTAATCTTTGGATCTGTACTATCTAGTTGTTTTTGTCGTTTGGGTCGATCTTGAATATCTTGTCAGGGTTCAGGATCCTCAATGGGTCCATCGCCAACTTGAGCTTTCTCATAACGTTGATAGTCTCTGAGCCCAACTCCATTTCCAAGTGGTGTCTCTTAGCATTACCAATACCATGCTCTCCAGAACAGGTACCCTCGTTCTCCAAACTTCTTACCACCATTCTATCGGCAAGAGCCATGGCCTTGACTTCGTCCTTCAGGTCATACATCAACAGGCAGTGGAAGTTACCATCACCAACATGTCCAACAATGGTAGTGTACAAGCCCGACTTGTCACAGTCATCCACAGTCTCTTCAATCACCTTTGCCAAGTTTGAGATCGGCACAGCAACATCGGTAGACCAGATCTTCACATCCTGGGAGATTTGTGCACGACCGTAGTCAATCGAGGACCAGAAGATGGACTTACGAGCACTCCAAAGCTCATCCTGCTCCTGTTGGTTACGGGCCACTTGGAAGTTGTGGGCATTGTAACCCTTGGTGATCTGCTTGACGTCCTTGACGATCTCATTAAGGATCTTCTGGTTTCCAGAACCAAGCTTGAAGAACAAAGTTGGCTTCTCGTCCCATTTCTTCGAAGTCTGACCTGAAAAGTTAATAGCCTTCATCATGCGTTCATCAAGGAGCTCAACGGCGTTGAGTGGTGTTCCGTCTTGGATGAGCTGAACAACCGCTCTTGTGGCATCACCAAGCGAGTCGAATGGCACAACGGCAACTGTCTCATGCTTGGGCTTAACATGAAGCTTTACGGTAGCCTCTGTAACAATTCCAAGTGTACCTTCAGACCCAATCATTAATCCAGTCAAGTTGTATCCGTTTGAGCTCTTCTTTGGTCTGCGCTTCGTCTTGATGACTGTTCCATCAGCAAGCACAACAGTCAGGTTCACCACGTTCTCCTTCATGGTTCCATATCTGTACGCATTCGTTCCAGAGCATGAACATGCCACCATTCCGGCACAGGTTGCACCGGGACCAGGGTCTGGTCCCAGGAGGAGTCCATCTGCACCAACGACCTCATTGATCTCCTGCCAGCCAACACCAGCGCCAACGGTGATGTCCAGATCTGCTCGGTTGTAACTGATGATCTTGTTCATTCTTGAGAGGTCAATGGTGATTCCTCTGCGTGTGGAGATGTACTGGCCCTCGATTGATGTACCGCCTCCAAATGGCACGACTGGGATGCGGAACTCGTGGGCGATCTTGAGGACGGCAGACACCTCTTCCGTTGTTGTTGGGTAGACAACAAGACGTGGACGTTGATGGTCCTCTGGAGCCTTGATAGTGTAGTTGTTTGTTGTATGTGTTTCAATGTCCGTCGTGGAGGATGAAACAGCATCCTCTGGGAGGACCTTCTTGATAGCCTCTGTTGCTAGCTCAAAGTCCCACTTATTGCCATACTGTGGGGATGGAATGTCCTTGAGGGCTGTTGAGGAGGAGTGAGGAAACAAGAACTCAGGAGGATGTGAGAATGTGTTGTTGAGGGCGAAGTAGAAGCCAAAGAGACCTCCGGCAATGACACCGGTTGCGAGGTGGATGCGTCTCGTCCATGCCTTCTCGGTGGACTCCTTTGGTATTTCTTTGGTGCTTTTTGAGGCCGTGGATGCCCATCGTCTGGCTGCTCTGACAGTCTGAGCACGCCACATCTCCGTTGATTGATGAACCCGTTAGTCTCCTTCGTCTAGTTAGTAGTGAGTCACTGTGGGGGTGGAAGCGTTGATCGAATGTCCGGAGACTGCTCCCGATCGAGCGCGATCTCCGCCGCCGGTGCAAAAAAGCGGACGACTCTTCAACCCTGCTATAATAATTAGTAGTAGCACGTATTAGCGAAGATATCGTTACCTTCAATGACTGCCGACTCGCTTCTCCAGGGCCTTTCAAAGCCGAATTACAGCGCTCACAAAGCTGTTCCTCAGACGTTTTACTTGTTCGGCGAGCACATCGCCAAATCCCGTGCTCCACATCTCCACAACACCCTCTTCTCGCTGCTGGGGCTGCCATGGGAGTACAAGATCTTTGAGTCGTCTGACTTCACCGCCATCAACGCCACGTTCGCTGACGAGAAGCTGATTGGCTGTGCGGTGACTATGCCAAACAAGGTCACTGCAGTCCAGCACATGGACGCTCTGGACTCCATTGGAGCCGGTTGTGGTTCGATCAACACGGTGTACACCCTAATCGGCAGTGACGGGCTTCCAAAGCGTGTCGGCACCAACACAGACACTGTTGGAATCTCTGAGTCCATCATCAACAACTACCGAGTTGAGGCTGAGCAGTACAGAGGATTGCCGGGTCTGGTGTACGGTGCTGGTGGTGCGTGCCGCTCTGCCGTGTTTGCATTGTACAAGCTGCTCGGAGTATCCAAGGTGTACATCATCAACCGTATCCCTGAGGAAATCACCGCCGTTCAGGAGAGTATGAAGGAGAATGGGTTTGAAGGCGAGATCATTCATGTTACAGATCCAGAGATGGCCAAAACACTGGAGACACCAAAGCTTGTCGTTTTGACTGTTCCGGACTTTGAGCCAACTACGGAAGGAGAGAAGCTCGCAAAGGCTACTTTGGATGTCTTCAAGACTCAACAGGCCCCAGGTGTCGTTTTGGAGATGTGTTACCACCCAACCATCGAGACGAGACTGTTCAAGGACTTCCAGAAGCATCAGTGGAAGGTCATCAGTGGAGTCGAGGCAATGATCTACCAGGGTGTCGCACAGCAGCAGCTCTGGACTGGCATCCCAATCAGTGAACTTCCAGTCAAAGAGGTCATTGAGATCATCTACAAAAGCATACAAGAGAGTTCATAAATCATAGACATCAATTCTTTTTGGGAGGTGCCACCTAGTAGCACTGCATACTTCAGGTCAAGCGTCAATTCGTACCGTAGTTCAAGGCGAAGTCAACAGCAGCCTTGTAGCCGTAGATCGGGCCCATACCGCAGATAACAGCAACGGCAACATCACTGAGGTAGGACTTGTGTCTGAACTCCTCTCTAGCGTGGACGTTGGTGATGTGGATCTCGATGAATGGGATGGAAACACCTAAAAGAGCGTCTCTGATGGCGACTGATGTATGTGTGTATGCGCCAGCGTTGATGACAATGAAATCGACACCCTCTTCACGAGCCTGGTGGATGCGGTCGACGAGAGCACCCTCGTGGTTCGACTGGAAGGCGTACAATGCGTTCTCAGGTGACTCTTGGAGGACTTGCTGTTGGCAGTTGTGTTCAATCTGCTTGAGGGTGGTGGTACCGTACTTGGCCGGTTCTCTCGTACCGAGGAGATTGAGGTTTGGGCCGTGAAGAAGAAGCACTTTCTTGGACATCTCTGGTCTTGTCATTGGTTTAACGTGTGGTTCCTGGTGGAAAGTAGCAAGAAAGAGTGGGAGGGAGGATTGGAAGAACTAAAAGTTTTCTTGCCCCATACCAGAATTCCTTTTTGCGCCCGGGTGAGTCAGTTGACACAAAAAAGCCCGCATTCTCGCACCAATTGCCGCATTGGGATTTGCGCGTTACCCGGCCGGCGGACAGTTTTCCCAGTCCCGTCCCCCGAGCGCCAGGCCCAAACGAATTTCCCTCGTTGCTGTTGGACTAGTCCCTCTCCAGATCAAAACAAACAAACACACGCGTTGGCACTACGACCTCTGATCTCTTCCGACTGTGCCATTGGTGTTCTGTTACTGCTACTCTTGATTGTACACACAGACACAGACCTCTGACTTCCCAGCAAGACCAGAGTCCCACAACAAATATCCTGGAACAGCAGCTCCTGCCAAACACAAGACCCCCGGGCCCCCCGCAACAACGTCCGCCACGATTCGTTCCTACCACGCAGTCCCGTCGATGGACCCCTACAACTTCCAGGAGCAGCTCGCCAACATTGGCAACACGCTCCAGTCCTCCATCCAGAAACTGAGTGAGGAAGTCGCCCAGGTTTCGCGTCGCCTGGACCAGCTGGAGCAACACTCCAACAGAACAGGCTCCAACCTCAGTGCTCTCAATGACAAGCTCGAGAACGTCAAGACCCGTTTGGATGTCCTCCCAAAGCTCTACAGCAACCAGGTCGGTCTCATTGACACGTTGCTTATCGGACACCAGTACCAGTACAAGCGCTTTGCAACCATCATCTCCCGCGATGCTGACCATGGCCCATTCGCAGACATCTCTGCACAGAGCATCCCATTGCCATCCTCATCGAGCCTGAACGCTCACACTGGACAGGATGACGATGAAGGTCTTGGAGACGTCAACCAGGCAAACGGTGACCACCACCATCACCAGCAGCACATCCTGAACCGTGTCTCTGCCACCAGCACCCAGCAGCAACAGCAGCAACAGAACAATGCCGGCCACATTGTCCCTCAGAACAGAGTCAACCAGTCTCCAGTGAACCTGTCATTGTTGCCTACTGACCCTACTTCCTCCCGTGGCAATGCGTCCAACCAGAGCACCCAAGCCAGCTCTGTCTCAACCTCTGGCCTTCCACGCTTCAACCTCATGTCCGAGTTGAACAACGACCAGATCTCTCTTCCAAACCTCCAGACCGGTGCTGGTGTCACTGATGATGGATTGTCAAACATCAACGATGTTGTTGAGGACGAGTCGCGCCGTATGTGGGACAATGTCGAGTTCCGCAAGCTCAACCCACACCCAAAGACCGTCCAGGAGGTGCTGGATGAGTACCACTACGGATACGAAGCACAGCCTCCACTCAAGTACTTGGAGAAGTACAGAAAGGACTGGCGTAAGGGAAACAAGAATCTGAGCAAGACCTTCTGCAGACGTTACAGAATCGTCACTGCTGTGGAGAATGGAGTTAGACAGCAGGTCCGTGAGTTTGGAATCAACGAAAATGTCGCTAGAGACAAGATCGTCTTGGAGTTGGAGGAGATGAGACTCAAGCCAAATGGAAAGAAGGAGACGATGTACTGGTTGTTCCACCACATTCCTCCAACATACAAGAGAAGATGATCTACGGGATCTACTTATGTTTTTGTTAAAAGAGGTGCTTTTGTTCTTCCGCTTGGTCCCACTATGACCTTTTTTTCTTATCGACCACCTCGTTTTGTTCTATCTTGTTGTGCTGTTTTGATTCCTGGCCTTTGCAGGATCTGTACCATGTCTCTTTGTGTTGTTTGTTACTTTGGTTTTGCTTAGACCTCTCGTTTATATGTAATATATCGTTAGCTATACATCTACTTCTTCTCTCTATCGTCCCAGTTCAATCTCGGAAGCTCAAAGACATCGAGTTGTCTGACATACTGGATTCCACCAAGACGGCCGACGGGCTTGAGTTTGGCAAGATCAACGCCGTCCTGGTTCTCATTGAGGGTATCCTCACGAGCATGGAACATGACCGCCTCAACAAGACAAGTCGTACCAGTCTTTCTCCCCTCGGTTCTCTTCGAAAACCAGTCATGATGAGCAACCAGCTTGGCCTCAAAACTGAACGCACTCTCCTTGACAATAGGAGCCTTGACGATCTTGCTCTTTTCCTTGGTCAACCCAGCCAGCTCCCACTCCTCAACGTCACTTGGCGCATCCTCGCATGTTGCATTAGCAGCCTCGACAAACCACTCGCTGATAATGTTGATGGTGCACTCACCAGTCTCAAGCAAGTTGGTGCACGTGTCTTTCAGGCCACCACGGCCACTAGTCATTCCCAGTGCAAAGATTGGTGGGTCCGAGGACACGATGTTGAAGTAGGAGAACGGAGCAAGGTTGTCGACTCCAGAGGTTGAGGTGGTGGATACGAGTGCAATCGGACGAGGTGTGATAGCAGAGGAGAGAAGCTTGTAGTTGGACACAGCAGGACGGGTGGTGTCGTTGGGGTCGATAGAGATCTTTGGCGATGGTTCAGGGGCCTCGTTGGCTCCTGAAACCCAGTCAGGCTTCGGTGGCAGGCAGAAGTTGAGCGAGTGTGGCTTGAATGGTGTCTGATGCGGTTAATAAGGGGATGATGGACGTCCAAATTGGTTGCACATACCTTCTCTGAGCTCATTGTTGGTGTTTGTCGTTGCAGTGTGGGTTCATTTCACTTCATTAGTCAGACCCGTCTTGATAATAAATTCCCAGTCCCCCCAGTCCCCATGTCCTCTTGTACGGCTGTCCGCGAAATCAAAACAAACTAGGACTTCATGCCAACGCTGATGGAACCATTGAATCATCGGCTTTTCATTGCTTTCTTCCCGTCATATGGCCAATGTCGACTCAGAATCAGTCTCAACGGAAGAAGAGCTCCTCACCGCATCTTTTCCCACAGCTCTACGGCTGCTACTTGCTCCAATCTGTCCCCAAGCCAAACAGCTTCTACATCGGATCTACACCTGATCCAGAGAGAGTGAGTTTAGTTTGCTTTCAACTCGTCTAGCATCCACAGTCAGCTAACCACACACACAGAGACTACGCCAGCACAATGGACACCTCAAAAGTGGAGGAGCATATCGCACGAAAACAAGAGACACACGACCTTGGGAGATGATTGTGTACGTCCACGGCTTCCCAAGCAAAATCGCAGCTCTGGGCTTTGAGCATGCCTGGCAACACGCCTACCAAACCAGGCATATTCCCAACGGTGTGCGTGTCGTTTCAAGCAAACAGGCTGGACGCAGCATTGCCCACAAGCTTGCAAACGTACGACTGCTACTCCGATCCCCCTTCTTCCACCGCATGGGGCTCAAGGTCCAGATCTTCTCGACACAGGTGTACAACACTTGGTGCGAAAACAAGTTTAATGTCATGGTGAGTGACTCTGTGAGTGTCAAGTACGTTGATGAGAAGAAGAGAGATAATGCAATCAACTTTACGCATGTCGTGGAGTTCAAGAAGGCCATCTTGGATGAGGACGAGTCGGTGATGAGGAAGTACAGTGACATCCTGCAATTTGGGGCAATGTCGTGTGGAATATGCAATGAAGTATTCAACTATATGGATGGCAATGAGTTCCCTCTGCTTGGGCTGTGTGTCAAGTGTGATTGCATGGCCCATATCTCCTGTCTGGCCCGATTGTTCAAGGAACAAAACCTCGAGAAGGAACAACTTGCAGCTCTAGCATCACAAAAACGAACAAAGAAGACCAAAGCAACGGGAGCAGTGGAGCAGCCAGTGTTAATTGAAGAGAGCAACCTCATTCCAACAAAGGGTGGATGTCCTCGGTGCGAACGGGTCCTCGGTTGGCCCATGTTGGTGAGAAATGCCACGCGAGCACGCGCAAAACACGGATTCACACTGGAGGAAGAACCTGAAGAAGACTATGAAGAGGAAAACAATGGGGTAGATGTATAGACAATGGTATAATCACAGGGTGATGTGGTTGTACTTGATGTAAGAGCCTAATTTGAGGTTATGCAGCCCTGGCGAGCTCGCACTCAAAATCAAAACATAAGGGACGGCCTAGATCGGCTTCAACCATCGTCAACATCACAACACCACACTCATTTCCACCATCATGAGCACCTTCAAAACGGCCACTCGACATGTCTCAGTCCATGAGCCCAGTTCCTCAGAACGCCAACGCATGGAGCGCTCATTGGACAAGCTCGACACGCTCTTGCGAGGTGCCCAACGCGACTGGCCACAGACGACCGGCGCCGATGCCAACCCACTTGACATTGCTCTTCCATTACTGGACAACACGTCTGTTGGTCTTGCTCATAGACGCACAGAGTTCCAAGACCTGAAAGGTCGTATCGAAGAAGGACTACGTGTCGCTGTTAACGAGCACTTCCAGTGCTTCAACGACAGTATCGGATCATACAGAACTGTGGTCCGAGCCGTGGCGAAGTCCAGAGAAACCATTTCAAAGATTCAGGACAGTGTCAAATCCGTCGATACGAAGAATGACGAGGAAGAGGAGTCCGATGGCTTGATGTCGAGTCTCAACGAGAACCTCAAGACCTACAACGAGATGATCGAGGTCCTAAGCGTCATTGAGCGTATCAAAAAGGTTCCTTCTGAATTGGACTCTGCTATGAATGAGAAGAACTACTCTAAAGCTCAGAGACTTATCCATGGTGTCTATGCAGATGCTGACGCTCACAAGCTTTGGTCCCTCCAGGCGATGGGAAACCTTAAGGAGTACTTCCAAGTCCAAGAAGACCAGCTTTTCGAGACTCTTATTGAAGAGATCCACAGTATTCTCTATTCCAAGAGGCAATTCACATCTTTCAACACTGTCAACAATGCTGTCAGATCCCATCTTGACCCGTCCTCGGACTATTCAAGCATCGAAGAGTTCCTCATCAACACAATTGACACCGACATTGCCGAAGCCGCATCTGTCAACAACAACAATGTCGAGTCATTCATCCAAACACTCACCAAGGAATCTGCTTCGGGTACATCCTCTGATGATGAGCCATCGGCCGCTCGTGAACTCTCTACTCTACAGGAATCGAACCCATTTGTCCAAGTGAAGTCACATATGAGCATCATCTACAAACTGGGCAAACTCTCCAAGTGTGTTGACATTGTCGTCCACAGATTCGGTCTCGAGCTGACACAGATGATCAACAGAGTCGCTGAAGATACCAAATTGAAGCACCCAAAGTTGGTCAAGCTGTTGAATTCTGCAGGAACGGACAACACCAGCGCAGAGGAATCGTACAGAGCTATTGTCGCCCAAGATCTATTCTGGAACTTCTTCAGAAAGTTGCTCTTCTTCCTCCAAACTGTCAGTGTCATGTCTGAGATCCACAGAACGCTCGATGGATTGAACGCTGGTCATGCGCAGTATAATGGAGATGATGCACAGGACTCACCATACAGTTCAGTTGCTCTATACAAGTTCTGGGGTATTCTACACAAGGAGGTACAGACACTCATCATGACCTACATAACATCTGATGATCTCACCAGCAGCATGGGGAAGAAGCTCACTAGTGCATCATCTCTCAAAGGCACATCAACGACCTCATCATCAAGAGCGCTTTTCCAGTTCTACCAAGTCGAGTATGACAGTGTTCACACCACGCAGTTGAAACACGTCCTGCAAGACCTCTTCCCAGGTTTCATCAACTCAAATGATATGTTGAGAATTGAGACTCCATACATTGAGGACACCAAGTTCCTGAAACAATCCAAAATAATCCCAGCTGATATCATCAACATGAGATACATCCTTGAACCATTCTTGTTGTTTATTCAGGGTTCTGCATTACTCCTCCCATCGGCCCACACAGAGGAACCAGTCAAGTTCTTCAATGGGTTCATGCAGAGCGAGTTCCTTCCACTTCTTGAAGACAGTTTTGTCTCTGAGTACTTTGATGAGGTTGAGAGTGTCGATGCCCTTGTGTTATGGGAGCCAGACTCGGAACCTGAGGTCCGTCAGGCTGGCAAGACCTCACTGAAACCGATCAACCACCTTGAGATCTTCATCCAGTTCAAACACTTCCTTGATGACGTATGCTTCACACTTAACACATCCCTCCAGTTCCGTGTTGAATTTATGCCAATCATCTTCAAGCTGGTCTCAAAGTTCCACGACAAGATTGAAGGCGTGTACAAGGAACTCTTCAATGATCTCACTGCATTCCTTGAACCCAACAAACCACTCATTGCCGCCTTCCGCAACCCAGGAACTCCCGTCACTCCAGAGATGGTGTCTTCCCGTAACAAAGTCGAGTTCAAGAACTCGCACATCTTTGCACAACTTGAAGCATTCCAGAACTCCTTACAGCTGCTCCTTGACTGGTTCGAGGGATACTTTGTCAAGAAGGTTGATCTCAACAAGGCGGACCTGAACTTGTCCCAGATTGAGAAGCTACGCAAGAACTGGGTCTTCTTCCAAATCAAGAGTGTTGGGCATACCTCAAACTCGAACCCTCTGGATCTCAAGCATACCAACAAGCTCATCTTGAACGAGGAGTTGACGGGGAAGTTCGGTGAGGTGGTCGTCGAGTACAGGAACGTCAAAAAGGAAGTTGATGCTGTGCTGGAGGTCTACAAGCAGGTTCTCAAGACGGTCTAGATGATTAGAAATTGATGCTATGTGGACTCACTTGAAGTGTTTGTAGCGTGTGTCTTGATAGAGATCCCTCAGCTCGAAGGTGTAAATTCGGTTACGAGCCCCGATGTTTTTGCAACGCCAACAAACGGATGGGCGTCTTGATCAACTTATCATCCATCAGATCAACCCTTTCTCCCTTCCATTCACAAACAAAAACACAATGGAACTTGTACGTATTACTAGCCCTGATACAGCATGAGATGATCACTAACTCGATACAACAGTTGCCAGAAGGAAAGAAGAACCAAGTTGAAGTTCTCTTCGACGACCAGCAGAAGATCAATGAGTTCTCGAAGCTCATCCATAAGAAAGACAAAATGAGCGCGGAGCTGGAGAAGCAAAAGCAGGAGAAGGAGTATCTTGATGATGTATCAATGGAGATCGAACTCCTGGATGAGGATGAACTGATCAACTACAAGATCTCAACGGTATTCGTCAAGCTCAACCAGGAGGAAGCTGTGGCGAAGTTGGAGAAGGACACAGAAGCTCTTGACGAAAAGATATCCACTTTGGAGTCAGAAATCGACAGTGTGGATGACAGACTACAGGAACTGAAGACAGCATTGTACACCAAGTTTGGTGATAACATCAACTTAGAGCGTTGAGGCAGGAGTGATGTGATTTCATGTGGCTACGGAGGTTATACATGTTCTCTGAAGAAGTAAAGAAAGTCGTTTCATAAGTAGTGTGTCATGTCGCAGGTGTTTTCATCTTGTGTGTTCGTAAAAATGCTCTCAGTGGCCTTACCTGAAGGATCTCAGAATGTCACAACTAGGCTAATTAAGCGTCCTGAGTGTGTACCTGGTGGTCCTCTTCAAGGATGAATGGATATGAAGCATCATTGAGGGACTCGAGAGAGCTGATAGAAGCAATGTCTGGAATGGTGAAGGAGAATCCAGTCAAGACTGTGGAGTATTCGTGAGTGATGCTTCCACCAAGGTCGAGCACTTTCTCCTTAGCGGATTGGACAAACCTGGGTGATGTTAGTAAGACTGTTGTGGTTATTAGCAAATGCAGTTGATGGGAATGGTTTACTCACTGATTTGGTGTCAGTGGCCCTTGCTCGAAGTAAAGAATGTAGGATTCTAAGGGATAAGTTAGTTGGCTTGCTCATACGGGGTAGAAAGAGTGGATAAAGCTTGCAAATACTCACTGGCAGCAGCAACTGTGGCAAGGGCAGCGATGGAGAAGAATGTGGTTGTTTTCATTGCAGTTTAATATGATATTGTGATGCTTTGGAAGTATAGTGAGCCGGGAACAAAGGAAGGCAAGGTGTCAAATTCAACCCCAAAAGCTACGCCACTGAACATCCCCAGGTTACGTGCTTTCGCAGTTTTTTTTCGCCAAATGCTCTCAATCTAGACATTGGCGTAAAATGGCGAAAACCAGCTATACACCATCACCATACACCTACAACTTGCTCAGAAACAAAGAAAAAGCCGTCAAATATACTCGTACACATCTCCAAATTTCATACAATCGTTCAATATAATGCATGATGTGTAAGCTTTCCGTTTCAAAGGTCTGGATGCAAGATGAACTGGCAGAAGTACTTGACTGCTCTGTACATCTCTTTACCGACTGGCACGATGTAGTCAGCAGGCAACAAAAATCCATGGGAACCTGTGTCTCTCAGCTTGAACTGGAATGCCCAGTGTGCTCTATTGTGGTACATGTAGTCCAAACATGATCCTGCACCCATTCCTGGAAGAATGTCCACACCACGGTCCTTGCAAGCCGGGAGGACTTCGTAGTGCTTGCCACTTTTGAGCCTAACACTCTTGGAAAGACCATAGGCGAGCTCGAGCAAATTTTCGATGTCTCTTGGCAGCTCATCACAGGAGTAGGCGTAAGGGTAAAGGATCTTCTGGGTGTAAGAGTGGAAGTCAAGGAAGCCGTAGATGTCATGCTGGCCCTTGGTGATGTTGATGTAATTGTTCAGGTTTTCAGCTTCGATGGCCTCAAACTGCACTTCACCAGAGTAGAACTCACCACAAGCATAGTCCTCGGATCTAGTCCAGTGGTAGTCAAATGAGTGGTCAATGTCGATACCGAAACAACGTGGAACATATGTCTCCTGTCTGTTCTTACGCCACAAACGATCGTCGGACCAAGTGTACTCGTATCCATCTGGGTTGAACACTGGTACAATGAGGAAGTCCAGCTTGTTCAAGTACTCAGTCTCGGCCTTTCTGACACCATAGTTAGACAGCAGCTGGTAGACTGTGAATAACACGGTTGTGGTAGTGATCCATTCTCTTGCATGGACACCAGCGGTCAACACAATGGTCTTCTTCTCTGGGTTCATTCCCATAGGTGAGCTCAAGTGCAAGGCCTTCATGTCGCGGCCTTCAAAGGTCTGTCCCAGCCACTCAATCTCCACCAGTTCTGGGAAAGTCTGCTTGATCATATCCAACCAAGCGTATATCGTAGCGAGTGGTCTGTACTCCTTGAAGAAGAGGTCCGAGGCGGTACTCAAGTCTGGTTGCTCGGAGAGGTCAAACGTTTCGGCTCCCAACATTGGGAAGGTCTCAAAAACACTCTGGGCAAGGTTGTCAATAATAACCTCGTAAGAGAGAGGCTTGAGTAGTGAAAGATCCTCATCTGGAACCTTGAGGTCGATGTACTCGTTGTTTGCTTCCCATTGACTGTAACTAGCTCGTAGTTCTGTCAGTGCATCGAGTGTGTCTTCGTTGATTGGAAATCTCAGGATTTTGTATCCCTCGTATTGGCTGAGGTCCATTGGCCACATTGATGGGTCTGTTGTGTACTTTTGGACCTTCTGCTCTTCCTGGAAGTACGAACGGAAGTCCTTCAAGAGATCTTGAATACCCTGTGAGCTGACTTCGAAATTGTCCAGAAGCGGCAGTTGCAAAGCCGACACCACGGCTGGAATGGCACCCAGACACAGCGGTACAAGTAGCTTCATGGTCTTAGTGAATGATGTTGAATGGATGAGTCAGGTTTTCAACCACTTCAAGGGTCCTTTATGTGGTCTATCTCGGTTCAGGGTATTTACTCCTCGGCGCTGGTTGCCCATGCTGCGATAGTCTTGGCGCGAAAAGGTTACAAAAGGCCTAATTCGGAAGCTACTTAATCGGGACTATCAGTTTGTGAGACCAGCGATGATGTCAGAGTGGTTTATATTAACAAGGTTCAGAGTACGGGTTACTCAAGCACTCCAGCCTAGCTGGTTCATGAGCTTCTTACTGAGTGTCTCTGGCTGGCCCAAGTAGCTCTCCTCTGGAAGGACATTGACGATTCTCCCTGTCTCCTCATTGATCTCCAATGGACCCCTCTTCACCATGTTTGTGATAATCTCGTAGGCAATCTGAGCACCAGCAAGTGTTGTGATCTCAGCGTGGTCGAAACTTGGGTTGACCTCGACAATGTCGGCTCCAACCAGGTTCAAGTGGTCAAGCTTTCTCAACATCTGGATGAGCTCTCTGGAGAGGAACCCACCAACCTCTGGGGTACCGGTACCTGGAGCCATACCTGGGTCGATGACATCAATGTCAATGGACAAATACACTGGTTCATCCTTTGGAATTCTTCTCTTGATCTTCTCCACAATACCGTCAATTCCCATTGTCATAATGTCATCAGCGTGCACACGGGCGAATCCCTGTGCATCATCGTCCTCAAAGTCACCAGCATCACTGAGTCTAGTTCTGAGTCCAGCGTGCACGTTGGTGTTGTTTCCCAAAAGGCCCTCCTCGTAGGCGATCCAGAGCATGGATCCGTGGGTGAAGGCAGAATGGTCCGATGGCCAGTGTGATGGGTACTTGTTTGGCAACCAGGTGTCCAAGTGAGCATCAAAGTGGATCAGTGTGATCTTTCCGTACTTCTCGTACAGAGCTCTCAGAGATGGCAAGATGATGGAGTGGTCACCACCCAGTGACACGAGTCTTGGGAGATGCTTCTTGTCCGGAGTACCGTGCTTGAGGAGTGTCTGATAACCTCTGGTCATCTGCTTCAAAGCGAGCTTGTTATCCATGGGAGAGATTGGCATATCGCCACAGTCAATAACCTTGGCCCAGTCAGCGTATGGGTTGATGTCTGCTCTGAAGTTGTAACCTCTGAGTGCTGTCTGACGCTGTGAGGCGGCTCTGATACCTCTTGGGCCGAATCTGGCACCTGATCTGTACGAAACAGCAGTGTCGAATGGAATTCCGATGACAGCAATGTCAAAGTCCTCTTCTGGATTCACGAGACACTTTGTGTGTGGAAGGTGGGCGAAGGTGTTGACACCTGCGAATGGCCACTCGGTTCCCCAGAGGTCATCGAGGGTTGGCTCGACTTCGAACTCGACATGAGGATCAAGCACGTACTTCTCGATCTTGTGGTCTGCTGCAACGAGTGCCGCTGCGATTGCGGATATGATGGTGAAGCTCAGTCTCATGGTAGGTTAGTGGAGGGTAGAGTGGTTCTCAGCGTTGAAGATGGCTTGGAAGGGAAGGAAGAGCTGGGCTTTATACATGTTGAGCGAGCGGAATTGCGATACCAGATTCGGAAGCCGCCGGCTCAATTCCGCGCATCGATGCTGGGGCACAATCACGCTAGAAGGTCTCACCGACAAAGCTTTTTGGTATGCGGGGCATCTCTGACGCCTACTGATCTCGGAAGATCATCAGAGTCATCAGTCGAGGTGTTTAGGGCTTCGACTACAGCAGACGACAAGTCTTCTTTGCGTCGTAGCAGTTCATTAAAGTGTATGCACATGTGTGGGACGATTCCAGCTGATAAGGCCAAATCACTCCAGAAAGGCCTCCTCCACTCGTACATGGTCCAGCACCTCGTCTCGTTTGATAGGCTTCATCACTCCCTTGATGTAAGCTTTGGTCTCCGGTCTCTCTTCAAATGCAGCCTTTCTGATCATGGCATCAGGACTGATATCCTTAACTTCCTCACCTGTGGCATTGTCATAGTTGATAAGTTCAAAGAATGGTCTGAAGAGAAGAGTCCCGTTGTCGAGCTTTTTGATGACATTGCCAAGGGCAACCTTCAGATCCTTATTGAACTTCTTGTGTCTCAATGGCATCGGAGTCTGTATTTGTGGAGATGATGTGTCTGCGCGGTCAGAGTTCATTGATGGTTCGGATGTCAACTCCTTCAGTGCCTCTGGGTCTTCGTTCTTGTTGATCTTGAAGAAGAGTTCTCTGGCTTCCGGAATTAATCCGATCCAGTTGATCAGCAAACTTGTCAGCTCGACCTTGTACTCTTCAATATCAATAGAGTCCTTCTCCAAGAGCTTGGTTATCATCAAACAGATGAGCTTGACAATCTTGACACACTTGTCGAACTCAGATACATTATGAGCCTCCGTCTTACTCTTGGACTTGTAGTTGTCGTATGTTTTGGTAAGGAAAAACAAACAGTTGGTCAAAAACTCGTGCAACAACATCGACTTCTCAACCTCTGAGATTACCAGTGGTCCTTGTCTTGAAAACAGGATCTTCTTGCTGATTCTCGTCTCTCCTCTCAGGCCATTAACCAACTCAAAAATGTAGTTCATCAGCGTGAACGACAAGGCCATATGTGTGATGAACCAGATCAGAACTCGTCTGTATCCATGAGCCATGAACATCTCGTCAAGCATGGCATATGATGTGATCGGATTGAGTGGGAGCATGGCTTCAAACGTCCAGTCTTCACTCCACTTTTGGTAGATCTTGTCTGGGGTGACAGCTTCCGCTGGGATCTCGGCAGCGGCTTCAGTGACAGTGTTGCTGATGTTCTGCTCAAAGTCGAACTTGACAGCCTTCACAATTGTCATCACAACCCTCTCAGAAATCTCATCTCTGATTGGTGCTTGCTTCATCTGGTCAAAGATTTGTGAAAGCTCAGGCCAGTTATAGCACAGCTTGTCATCAACTGTGAACTCAGAGTTGAAGAAGATGTTTCCCTCTCGTGGAACATCACGCCAGTCTCTGCCGTGTTCATCAAACTCAATATCCTGTTCGGATCTGACAGCAGTTGGAATGGAGCTGAAATCTGCATCTTGGTCCTCTGTTTCTGCACCTTCTTCGGATGCCTCTTCGTCCTCGAATAACTCATCATGATCAAAGAACCGGCATGTGCAACGCTGATGCACCACCTTGTGCAATGCACCAAACTCGTCCTGATATATGATGCTCTCTTCCTTCGGCTCACCATCCTCATAGTCCTCAGGGAACAGCTCCTTGTGGTGGAAATCGTCAAACTCGTGTGCAAACATATACTTGACATCCTCATCATATCTGTCGTTCGGTTCGAGGTCAACAAGGGTCTCGACGACCTCGTTCAATTCAGATCCAAGAGCAAGCATGGCACCAACGTACCATCTCACATCAGCATAGAGGGCACCAGACCCATTTCGTCTTCCGTAAGGAGACATCAAGTGAAGGATGTTGAGGTGGTGGAAATCATGAACTCGGTTGTGAAGGTCGTCGTTCAGGATGGAGGCAATGACGTAGCGGATTGCGCTGGAGCCACGGATGACTTGTTTGATCATGTTTGGTGTATCTTCATTAGGATCTTGTTCGACTCGTCTGTCAACTTCGAGTCCTAATAGAACAACGTTCGTGAAGATCTTCCACAGTTTGATGAAGTATCCGAGGAATGGGTTGAGGCAGAGATCTGGCTCATTGAAGACGTAGAGCTTGTAGATGGTGTACACGCACACAGAGTCAATCATGTACAGCAACCGTAGGTCCTGGTCGTTAAGTCCATGTGGTGTCCATTCGCCAACACGTAGCTTCCAGTCAACTTTCAAGTCGGAGTTGTTGAGGTTGCGAACCTTGACTTCGTCGTTGCAATGCAGAAGTCTTAGTGAGTGGTCAATGATGGTGAAGAGATGTTTGGATAGCGTGAACTCGGGTATTATCGACTTTGAGTCAAAGCAAAGTGCTATCACAAGTTTTGAGATGAGTTCAATGGAGATGGTGTCGGTATCTGACTCCATGGGTTGTGTCAAGGGGTCTGTGATTGTGGAGATGATTGTGAAGATCTTGGCCGTTTCTAGGTCATCCTGGAGTCCCAAAAGTTTGAGCAGGACATCATGCCTTCTTGATGCATGGGCTATGAGTGAGAATCTGGGTAGTTCCATGGAGAAGATCTCCTCTCCTTCTTCACCTAGCGCCTCAGGGTCGCTGGTCTGTTCAAGGTCAAACTGTGATTCGTCATTTGACTCCAGATCATCCACTCCACCTTCTATGCAGAAGCCCGGGTGCTCTTTGTCGATGTGAAATGTTTGCATGTGTTCGGAATGGTATGCATCGAAATCTTGCTGGGTTGGAAGGAAGTTCTCGTTGAGACAGAGTGGTCTTGTGGGAGGCGCATCGCGATGGTACTGGAGGTAGTGTGTGCAGTTTGTCAAGCGTGGGTCCCAATCACCATATTGACGCTCCTGAATGTGTTGAGTGGCATGGCCTGAGCTGGAGCTAGGCTTCCGTGAGCTCTTCCCGCCTTTCTTCTTGCCCTTCTTTGATGAAATCGTGGCTAGAAGTGTGTGATGATGAGCCTCTGTGCAATGTTAGAGGTGGTGTCAGGGCGCGTCTGGATGATAGAATTGGACAGATAAACCCAGAATGAATCACTATTGTGATGTGTGTGTGTTTGATGAAGAAGTAGGACAAGTTTCAAAGTAATTGAACAGCTGACTGGAGCACAATGAGAAGTTCTTCCTGTTCTTGTCCCGTCTCCAGGGCCGGCACCAAGGCTCGAAAATAAAATTCGCGAAAAGTTCCCGGATATCACACTAGAACGCCCAATATAGCATCACACCACCCCGGAATTGATGTAATGCTGCGCGTACCATGTGCTCCGGGAGGAAAGGGGTGTCATTCTGAGATTTGAGCCTATCAGCCGATTTCTGATTCCACCTCCTCTTCCTCCCCTCACACGCTTCCAACACACTCACACACATACACCATGCTGAAGACCACCACTCGCTCACAGGCAGCTCTCCGGCTCTCGGCCAGAAGATGGCACTCGTCCTCCTCGTGGCCCCCACAGTCCAAAGACCCCAACAGCAACAGCAACAGCAACGAGGTGGAGACGACAGAAAGCGTCGAGGATGCGCCACCCGTCCTGGCGAAGAGCTCGTCCAAGGAATCCACCACTGAAAAGACAGCAGCAGCAACAGCATCATCAACATCTAAAACAAAGTCAAGCTCCTCCAAATCATCACAGTCACGCTCCCTCAAGAAGCCAATCAGCGTAAAGTGGCACGCCTCCACTATCGCGAACCTTGACCCGTACGTCGTCAACCCACCATCAGTCAACTCGACACAACATCTCGACCAGGCCGCACTCAGAACAGACCTTTTCTACAGTGGCTTCAGACCTGTCCTGACTCCTCTCCGCAGACCAATCACGAGAACCAAGAAGACACCAACAATACCGTTGTCGTGGAACATGTCGGCGTGCAAGCTCGAGACGTTTGATGACTACAGCAAGGTGCCACAGTTTGTCGTTGATAAGCTGGCGCCCTTTGCCGCACCACAGGGCCCGGGTAATGAGATCAGATTAGGCACAAAGAGTCGAAAGGAACAGAAGGAGATGGAGAGATTGTCCAAAGATGTTTTGGAGTTCATCAAGCAGTTCAGAAAGTGAAAGGGTGAAACAGGGGTACGTTTGGTTTTCGGTTGGGTTTCTGTTTTATTCATTTCTTTCTCTTTTTGTTGTCTGGTTTCTTCGCTTGTTCCATTTGGACAGTATTCTGCCTTGCTTGCCTCCTTCATTGTTGGTATCGCGGGATATGTCCCATTGCTTATCTCGTTCTTCTTGTCTGGTCTTATTCTCGTTTTGGATTCATTCCATTTAACACAGCATATACACGTCCTGTGTCGATATGGTCAAGTTCAGCTGGTATATCATTGCCTCCTGTGCTGCCTCTCGTTGAGCTCACTCTTTTGCTCATCTCATTTGACATTCAAGCGCTGTTGGACCCCCATCGTGATGAACCAACACATCAAACGAAATATACAATACATGCATGGTTTTTTGTCTCATTAATCAGAAAGTCGTAAGGTATGTATGTATGTATCCCAAAGTATGATCCTCGCTATTGTCACAAGCACAAAGGTCACAGTTGACGATAAAACTTTGAGCGCGTCGGTAGTCAGTGAGCAGCATACTTATGTGTGTAGTATCGGATCAGTCCATTGTAACCCTTGATGTCACCATTCTTCAACAGATTGGACACGTCGATGTTCAGAGGGCTGTTGGGTTCTGGATCTTGTAAAAGTAGGATGATGGCGATCATTGTAGACAAGAGTGTCCAGGCTGGAGTCCACTGGTTCTGGAGAATGTCCAAACAGATCTCTCCTGTCTTGAAGTTGACGTTTGGATGACACATTCTGTTCAGAAACTTGATCTTGGGTGGCGATATCGGGTAGTTTGAGGGGATAGTAATATCCATGTCCCACTGTCCGCGTTCGAATGGAGAACTCTGTGGTCCCTTGATGGTGGCTCTCCATGAGAAGAGGTCACCCTGTGGCTCGAGCGCCAGAACGTTCTCGTACTCGATGCTCGACTTGAGTTCCTTCTGTATCACAGAGTACTCCTTCATCAGTCTTTTTGTGGCCATGTTTGTATAATGCGATGCTTTAAGCTACTTTCCCCAGCATTCTCAACTCTGATAAGACGCGTTTCTGAGCTCTCCTCTCACTCCTATAATTCGCGCTTTCTCCGCAACAAACGGATTCGCGGATTTTTCGCGAAACTGAACGATTCGCGATTTCTCCACCAGCCGGGCCCACATAGGGTTGCGACCGTGACACGCTGGTGACACAGTCGTGTTCCCGCGAATCCGCGGGACATCAAAAATGTCACGGTGACACCGTGTTCCCGGAACACGCTGGGGACATCCCTGGTGACATGCTGAAAACGGAGAATTACCGAGTTGGGTTGTTTTTTCGCGCATTTTCAGGGAACAATTTGGAGGTCGCTGAGTACAAGTTGCATTGAAATTGAACAAAACCAACTGATATGCTCTTAATTTCGAGGCAAACAACGTCTATACAGTACTTAGTACATATATATTCCTATAGGTACTAATTACTTGGTTCTATCTGAGTATATTCCGATATTAGCGTTACAATTACCAGTGGCTCCCATATCACGTGCATATCACGTGAGATCATGTGACTTTCACGTGAATATCACGTGAATATCACGTGCATGTTACCCCCATGTCACCATGTCACGGTGACCGTCACCGTCACGGGCATGTCACGGACATGGATTTCGCGGAAATCTGTGTCACCCTCCCTACCTGTAGGCCCACATCGAAATTGTACCGAGAGAGCCAACTAACAACGCCACTGGCCACGGGACAACCTCGAGCTCCCCACAACACCACACAACAGCTACGCAAGGATGTCTAGAGTTGCTGAAATTATCTCCAAGATTGCCGTGCCAGTCGGTATCGCCGTTACTGCCGCTCAGTACTCTCTCTACGATGTCAAGGGAGGTTCCCGTGCCGTCATCTTTGACCGTCTCAGCGGTGTCCAGCAACAGGTTGTTGGAGAAGGTACACACTTCCTCATCCCATGGTTGCAGAAGGCCATTGTTTTTGACGTCCGCACAAAACCAAAAAACATCTCCTCCAACACAGGTACAAAGGACTTGCAGATGGTCTCCTTGACACTCAGAGTCCTCCACAGACCAGATGTGCCAAACTTGCCATCCATCTACCAGAACCTGGGTCTCGATTACGATGAGAGAGTCTTGCCATCCATTGGTAACGAAGTGCTCAAGTCCATTGTCGCTCAGTTCGATGCTGCTGAGTTGATTACTCAGAGAGAAGTCGTCTCTGCCAGAATCAGACAGGAGCTCAGTGAGCGTGCTAAGGAGTTCTCCATCAAGCTTGAGGATGTCTCCATCACACATCTTACATTCGGTAAGGAGTTCACCAAGGCTGTTGAGCAGAAACAGATTGCTCAGCAGGATGCAGAGAGAGCCAAGTACGTTGTTGAAAAGGCCGAGCAGGAGAGACAGGCTAGTGTCATCAGAGCCGAAGGTGAGGCCGAGGCTGCCGAGTACATTTCCAAGGCATTGGACAAGGCTGGTGACGGTCTTTTGCTCATCAGAAGAATCGAGGCTTCCAAGGAGATTGCCCAGACTTTGGCTTCCTCGAGCAACATCACATATTTGCCAGGTGGTGCCGCTGGTGCTAGTAGCTCAAACCCGAACAGTTTGCTGTTGAACTTGGGTCGTTAAATTATTCACACGGATCATTATCATACATTGTACATAACTCACACTTGATGAACGTGGTTTCCATATTTCGGCTGTACAAGTAGTATCCTGTCTCTGTTTGATTGTACTGTAAGTGCGCAAGGACGGACAGCCGGCTGTCACACTGAATCAGTAGATACTTCACTGGTTTCATCCTTTGTCAGTCCATTCCTCTTACTGGGACCATGGTTGACCCTAGTTCTGGGAGTGCCAGCTGCCGTTTCTCCTTTCACGGGGATGCTTCCTCTTCCCAGGACGTACCCTGGATGTAGCACCACAAACAGGCAGCAAGTCATCGCCATCATCAACGCATCCAGGATCATGAAGTACGATTCATGTATCATAAGATTTCCTCTCCAGCCCTCGGACAGCTCCACCACACGGTAGATAGATCTCACAAACACCAAGATAACACCAACAAAGACAACAGTGGGAAACCACTTGAACTGCTTTCTCTGTCTGAGGTGTCGGTACCGCGGGTTGAACGTATCTTCCAACTCTGCATGGCACGATCGGAGGTACCCGATTCTCCAGAAGTAATGAAGGAACAGAATCAGAAACAAAGACATTGAAAGCACTTGAAATGCCAATCCTGCAACCATTACATGAGTCCCTTCCAATGGCGACTCATAGTGTGTGATTGCCATCGCAGCCAATCCACCACCTGCCGCCTGGACCACTAATGCAACAAGATCACAAACAATGAATACGTACGAGTAAGACATCGGTCTGAATAATGCGTACTGTGGTCCATATACCACAATCAATTGTGTGAGAAGAAAGTAAATCCCGGCCATGATGAAGCAAGGGGCAACTGTCAACGTGATGATCTGGGCCAAGAAGGCATTCGAGTTACGTGCATCAAGACCTGCCACTGTTCTCGCAACGTACCCTGCTATCTCACAGGCACATCCAAGAAAGTATGAAATCCCAAACCACCAGGTGTCATATACCATACCAAGGACAGAGTGTGCACCTAACAGGAGACCCATCAAGATTGCCATTGCCATGTTTGCGCCATAGCTCGGGGTCATTCCAAAGATGTTGTCTGCACTTGAAAGAGCAGATATAGAGGACACAGCAGCGGAAATCACTGCACTAGCAGATGCTGATGCAGCTTCATCTGTGGCGGTTTGAAGAATTTGCTCCCCCTTGATAGATGAAAGTGATGCAAAGATGTAAATCAGCGAGCGGGAGCCCTTCATCCATTCCCGTTTGTCTGCTTCCGTGGCCACAAACGCAGTGAGTGATTCCATTTCTGACCTGAGCGATGTAATCATTGGACTAAAGTCTGTCAGTGTTGTAGTTGACATGGTTATTGTGATTGTAGAAATGATCTGAAAAGTTTGAGTACCCGGTAGTCGGCAGATTGGTATAATGTGGTGGTGCTAGTGGGTGAGCTGGCTGTTGCTGGTACTGTGGTTAGCGAGTGTATCTAGCTTGTGTTTCTCAGCACATCACCAAAATGAAGCGCAAGTGGTGTGGAAACGGATACATGTATCGTCTTATATTCCGACAACAGGCTCTAGATTTTGATTCCTCCCGATGAGCATCAATAAACACGGCATGCATGATTTCTGCATCTTGCTCTTGTTCCTTGCTGTGGGTCGAGCTCAGCTCAAACTTAGATACTAGCTAGTTCAACACTCAAGATTCACTTCACCCAAACACGTAACAACTCTCAGGTACGCAGAGATCGGTTTCATTCCAAAGTTTTCAGCAGTACTAGTGTTGTTAATTTCGTCTGTTGAGGGGCCAACAGCTTTGGCCTTAGTGTCGCTTAAAGGCTCTGTATCTGACATACGGTAGTACAATAGATCTTTTCTGCCTTGACACATGGACATAGATTCTGGAAAACAAATGCAAGCGACCACAGGCTAGTAGCTACACTCAGCTACATGGCCAGCTCAGGGTATAACCCCTTCTCTGGGCAAATGTTCTGGCCTCTTCATCAAGTGTGTGGCCGGTGTGCTGCTAATCGGGCTAGGGGGCACATGAATTAGGTCTGACGAAAGCATAGTCGATGGTGCCAGCCAAACTCTAACATTACATCATATGTATCACAACTTCATAAATCGTCATGCTATAGCTATTTCCGGCTACTCAGTAACAGTATAGGCTGGAATCGATGCTCTTTAAGTGTGCAACCGGAGATCGAAGTCTCCGGTTATAACCCTTATTATAGACCTGCATATGCGGTCGACTTTGACAAACTTTGTACCGAAGGTTCGCAGCACAATCTGCAATGAGCAATGAGTGACGAGACTTGGTTAAGATGAGCACAATAGACTGAGCATAGCCTCAGATCAATGCAAAACACGTCAAACTACTCTGAGATGTGTAGTGCACTGAGAAAGAAGCACAAACATGGTCCATAGATGTAATGGCGGGTGTCAGCAGCAGCAGCGACGCCACCGGAGAGAGAGAGGTGTTGGCTGTTGGTGGAATGGGATCGGATCTGAATTATGACACCCAAATCCAGACTGAAATCACTGTGATTGAGAATCTGTTGGATGGACTAGCTTGGTTTTGTAACTGCGACGTAGATGTACATGTAGCAGAGCAACACCAGGAGAAGCAGGTTGAGTACCGCGTGCATCGTGCATCGGCTATATATGGTCTTCTGTCCACAGCTCTTCATTGGTGAAAAGAGCCTGAGTGTCTTCTCTTAGACCTTTGCAAATGTGGAATGTGTACAAATTGATGTGGCTACCAGGCTTGGATTGGCGTTGCACTCGATCTCTGTGGAGGGGCACGTGAGCGGTTTGGTCAATATGAGGTTAAGTTTCACCAATGTCGCCACCGCTGTGACGGATGTGCTCAATCTGATTAAAAGAGTCATGTTCTCGACTCTCGAGAGTTTTGGTGTGGTAATATTCTTCAGCTGATGCATGGCTTTCAATGGCTGATCAATGGGCCGGGGTACTGGAAGGCAATATAAATTGCCTGCTGAAAGGGTATAAATTGTACACTAGTAGTGTACTAGTACAGCTATAATTAGTGTTGCAAAAACAGAATAATACTGACGTGTCGACTGCGCCGATGCAATTAATAAATTGTTGCACATGTCACCCGGCTATAAGCGAAATTGCGGTTGTACACTAGTAGTGTCAAGCGTATACGTCGACGTAGCACCAGATCAAGAGGAGTCAACTGTCTTCATGGTTGATATATCTAAGATAAAACCATTCTTGAGCACAGCTCGTAGACATTGTTCCTGGCCTTCCTGGTGTAGAGGGTGGTACCGAACTCACCTTCAGGTTACAGCACGACGACCGCTTCTACAAGGTCTAAGCTGATGATCTGTCATTGTTTACACAGCTTAGTATACTAGGCATAGATCTAGACAAAACCGGCATTCAATGAATGTAAATTTAGCGTGTATAAACATGGGTAATCCAAATCGACGGGGCCATGATATTATTCATCGATCAAATAAACACACGGGGTGGATGAGAATACAGTGGACCCTCTGCGTCTCTGGCCCATTCACTACTCTTTCTCCCATTGGTCACATCAGCCAGATCAACAAATTCCGAATCAATCAACCTCTTGTATGCCTTGGTTCCAATGACTGGAACACTAGTTCTTCCGATCACGAATCCCTGGTGGAAAGGCAAGAAGATCAGAGATGCGAGAGTAATCATCAAAGCGTCAAGGGCCAAGAAATACACCTCATGGGTGATCAAGTAGCCGTCCCAGCCCTGGGAGAGCTCAATGACTCTGTAAATGCATCTGATGTAGACACATAAGACTGCAAAGAGTATAGCCAGAGCGTAGTACTTGAAGAGCTTTCCTCTTCTGATGTGAGCGTAGCGAGGGTTGAAATTGGTTTCAGTGTACTTTGATCTGAGTCCAAAGTAGTTGATCTTCCACAAAAGATGAATGAAGAATCCCAAGAACATAGACATGGAGACAACCTGAAATGCCAGACCAGCAACCATCAGAGTGGTTCCAGTAGAAGAAGACTCACCACTCTTCGAATTGATGGATGCGATGGCACCCCCAGCACCCTGGATCATCAGTGAGATCACATCACAAGTGAGAAAGACAGGCGTGTACAGAGTTGGCTTCATCAGAGCATACCTAGGACCATAGATCATGATCAAAGGAGACAACAAGAAGTATATGCCAGCCATTGTGAAGCACGGAGCAAATGTTAGAGTGGAGATCTGAATGATATAGTAGTTTGTGTTGTGAGTGTCGCCGTGTCCGAGACATCTGCCGACGTATCCAATAAACTCCATAAAAGTTGCCAGAAAGTAGGAGGTACCAAACCACCAGGCGGAGTAGAAGATACCAAGACTGGCGTGAGCAATAAAGAAGATACTCATAATAACTGCGAGGGCAATGTTGAGTGGGAGATTTGGGGTGTAGCCATAGTAGTTTTGCGCCATCGAGATTGATGACAGCACGGAGGAAGCCGAGGAGATCACCTGTGAAGCTGAAGAGACTGCGGAGTCACCAGTGGCTGTCTGCAATACCTCTTGGGCAGACAGGAGAGTGATGGATGCCACTGCGTTTGACATCTCTTCCCCAAGTGCGTGTAGACTGTTCTGTGCGGTTTCTGTGGCCATGGCTGAGGTCAGTGAGGCAAGCTCGGCCTGGAGGGAGGTGATCATTGGAATGAGGGAGGAGATTGTTGACGACATCGTTGAGGTTCAGTAGAGGCTGCTGGATGAAGAGTTCACCAATTATGATTTTTGAATACAGATATGTGGATATTGTGTTTGATTTATACGTGTTTGGGGTACTCCTGGTTATGTGGCTGGAATTGGATGTAGCCCGCTCGCTATAGCCTCCTGCATCCTCAGGGACTGTCCACAAAACTGATGCAGCTGAACAAGCCTCTATAGTCCGAGCTATTCGTGCTTTGTGGCCAATTCACCCAACTGTTCTCAGTCCAGAAGAAAGAATGTGTGTGTCTCTGTAGTTGATAGCTACTATACGCTTGATAGAGTTGATCGAACCTTCGATATTGAGGAGATCTAAGACCCTACAGTGCTACACAGAGTTCACTAGTGTTGTCTGGTGGTCACACGACCAAGCTAAATCAGGAATTTCGGGTCAAATTTGGCAACTACTAGGGCTGGGTATCCCTGCAGTAAGTTTTTCAACAGGATCCAGTGTACATGGCTGGTATCTCACTCTCTCAGCATCACAGCTCAGTGCGCTGCATAAGATGTCCTCATGGTTGCCTCTTTCTGTGCTTGTCCGACAAAACACAGCCACATTCCACCGTTACTATTGCCAGTCACCACACACATAGGTACATGGACATAAATCCAACCAAGGCCCTCTACAGCAAATGGTTAGCCCTGGCATAGTGCACTGGGACTTGAACTCGTCCTGATCTGGTTGCAGCCTCAGACAGATCGGCAGTTCATGTCCGGCAGTCCGCTTTAATGCGATGCAAGTTTAGGGCATAGCCTCCTTGTGGTATCAAAGGAATAGCCGTATCCTGGACTAACGATTATAAGCATTTTGTGGTGAAAAAGACATAGCCTCTTTCTAGTGGTGGCCTATAGTGGGCATAGCCTCTCTCTCGCCAGAGCTGGTGCCCATGCACAGCCCTATTGTCGCAAAGACGGCGAACGCGTCTCCGGCCCTCTTAATTCGGGGCAGTACGATCAGTGTCATACAGTTCCTGATAATTATACACTGTCCAAAACTTTGACCTGTTGTTTTCTGGTCGAAACAGGTATAAGGGATCATCCATTTGACAACCACTAGTTCAAGGCACACGAATATTCAAGAAGAACCGGCCTAAATTGGCTTTGCTCATCTATACTATGCCGATCACTTGAAGCCAGATGCACTTAAGAAGACATCATGACTGAGATATGTGGACAAGGCATGCCCATATAACAAGTTAAGGAGACTAGGCCATCGCCGGCTATGTCAAGTCCACCACTGATCCAGCACCGTTTCTCCAGCCAACCTGATCCAAGACACACGAGTCCCTCATTAAGACCTACCTCCCACCACAGACTACCTTTGCACCACGCGCCCAGCCACCCCCCCTGTTACCAGCTGCTGACCTCAACGAAGTCGCTACATTCATCAGTCATCGACAACAGCCAACAAAAGCCACCATGTTAATCAAGAACGCAGATGTCAAACTTTGTACGACAGAGTATTCACTGTGTGGGTCCCCAGGAATAAGCAAGCAGGCTCGCTCCGCGTTCTCCTTCTATTCTTGTGTTTCTACAGGCTCAGGATCGTGTATCGTGATGGGGTGCCGCCGCTTGAATCACCGTGCACCACCACCCTAGTGCCATCCACCTCCAACGCCATTGTGCCAAAGTCATTGCCATCGACGCCGGGAAGAGAGATGAACTTGGCGTTATCAATCGTGAATGATGAATCGTGACACGCCTATTCTCTGGTAAGCGGAGTGTACTTCTGCTTCGTTTGGCATGTCGATAGGAAGTTAAATAGGGTATCAAGGTCGCTCATTTTCTTCTTCCTGAGTATGTATTAGATCCAATTACGTCAGGCTCCGGCAGGCCACACGTACTACCTGCCCGCAACGTCAGCAGACGCCTCGCTCTCCGTCCTGATCTTCAAAGGCCTTAGAGTGTATGAGTCAACTTACTGTGCTAACTCGTGATCGTCTTCCTGGAGCTTCATGTGGTGTTATTGGTTGCTCTAACGGCCGCTTCGGGTTTGAGCCAGAGGCTATCATACGTTGATCCGGTATCGTTAGGCAAGCTTCTACTGGTTGAGAGATCAAAGTCTTGAGTTCAATTCAATAGAGCACAAATCATGTTCAGCATAGCAAATAATCGAGTGCCAGTACTTCTCATACAAGCACAGTGACTGAACGTGTTGCATCCCGAATGTCAAATTCTCTAGCGCACTCATTGCTCTTTCTGTCATTGGTCTCATCAGCCAGATCGACAAATTCCAAGTCAATCATCCTGTTGTATGACTTTGTCCCAATCACTGGAATAGATTCTCTTCCAATAACAAATCCCTGGTGGAATGGCAAGAAGATCAGAGATGCGAGAGCAATCATCAAAGCGTCCAGGGCCAAGAAGTACACCTCGTGCGTGATCAAGTAGCCACTCCAACCCTGGGACAGCTCAATGACTCTGTAAATGCATCTGACATAGACACAAAGGACTGCAAATAGAATTGCCAAAGGGTAGTACTTGAAGAGTCTTCCTCCTCTGATATGGGCGTAGCGAGGGTTGAAGTCGAGCTCCGTGTTCTTTTTGAGTCCAAAGTAGTTGATCTTCCACAAAAGGTGAATGAAGAATCCCAAGAAGATCGACATGGATACAACCTGGAATGCAAGTCCTCCAACCATGAGATTAGTTCCAGTAGAAGCAGACTCGCCACTCTTAGAATTGATGGATGCGAGGGCACCTCCAGAGCACTGGATCAACAGTGCGAACACATCACAAGTGAGAAAGAGAGGGGTGTACCGAGTTGGCTTCATCAGGGCATACTGAGGACCATAGATCATGATCAAAGGAGACAACAAGAAGTAGACACCAGCCATAGTGAGGCACGGAGCAAATGTGAGGCAGGTCATCTGCATGATGTATGAGCCTCTGTTGTGAGTGTCCCCATGTCCGAGACATCTGCCGACGTATCCAATAAACTCCATAAACGTTGCCAGAAAGTAGGAGGTACCAAACCACCAGGCGGAGTAGAATATACCAAGACCGGCGTGAGCAATAAAGGAGATGCCCATAACAGCTGCGAGCAGGGCGTTGAGTGGGAGACTTGGGGTGTAATCATAGTAGTTCTGCTCCATCGAAATCGATGACAGAATGGACGAAGCCGAGGAGATGGCCTGTGAAGCTGAAGCAACAGCAGCGTCACCAGTGGCTGTCTGCAATACCTCTTGGGCCGAAAGGAGAGTGATGGATGCCACTGCGTTTGACATCTCTTGCTCAAGTGCGTATAGACTCTTCTGTGCTGTTTCGGTGGCCATGACTGAGGTCAGTGAGGCAAGCTCAGCTTGGAGGGAGGTGATCATTGGAATGAGCGAGGAGATTGTTGACGACATTGTTGGTGTTTAGTAGAGGCTGCTCAATGGGGTCATTGGCATTATTGCTCTTGGGATTTATCAGTGGGTGTCGTGTCTGCTTTATAGTTTTTGAGTCCTGCTGATTATGTATTATGTGGCTGGAAGTGGGATCTGTAGTCCGCGATCGTTATAGCCTAGCTTCTGCATCAATTCAGGGTACTGTCCACAAAACTTAGCCGCGCATATATCAAGCCTCTATAGTTCGATCGAGCCATTACTCTGAGGACAATGCACTCAACTGTTTTCAGTCCAGAACAGAGTATGTGTGTGTGTGTGTTTCAGTTGTTGATAGCTACTTAATACTAGAAAGAGCTAGGAACTTCGATATTGGAGAGATCTATGACTCTAAACACAATTCAGCTTGTTACTCTCGCGCCCTGCACACGACCATGAATTAAGACTTTGGGACCAACTTGGGCAACCACTAGGGCGGGAGATCCCTGCACGTTTTCCAGCTGCTGGCTCTAAGGTACAGCAGGTATCTGATACCCCCGCCCCACTTAGCAGCACAGTACACTTCAAAGACGACCTAGACTGCCTCTCTGAGAACACAGCCTCCTTTCACAGCCTCCTCCAACCAGCCGTACATATTTTGTCATATCGCACGCGTAGGCACACTAAACTCTGCGAGCTCGCAGTTGGACCCTGCCAACTCAATATTAATTCGTTGTTTCAGCTTCTGCAGCCTGATCGGGGGTTAACTGCGATGGATGCTTAGGGCATAGCCTCTTTGTGGTTGCACATGTAACACATAACTTCGTGCTACGGGCATGAGCTGCAACCAAAATCGGGTTATATTCATTCCCAATTCTGGACATGGAATTGAGAGGCTATTACCGTCGATTATACACGTCTCTTATACCTTGATTTTAAGTAGATTAATATTTCTGTACCAGCTCATCGGCCAGAACGCCAGCTCAACACCGGCTCAAGCTGTGCGCGCAGCCTGCACTCGACGTATTTGGTTGATCGCGCATATTGCAAAGTTTATCGGGACTTCCATGAATACTCCTAATCAGTAATGGCGCACTATGCTATGTGGTATATATGTATGTTATCATGGAGTAGACTTAGTCTGACTTCCAATGACTGAACATTAAACTGCTCACGTAGTCCTTCGATTTCATCATGACCTCCTGGTTAAGGATCGCGCCCATGCTGAAACTTAGCTCCCCCTGATAGTGAACGCATCTTCACCCTTCTTACATCAAAGTCAAATACAAATTATATAGCGATTATTCAAGTGGTCAAGCTTAATCCGTAACTCTGATTGTTTATCACCTGTGGGGTATGATCTATCAACCATATTCAACTCGACAGGTACTATGTCTCCATACGTACTAGTGCGTCAAATAGGGCACCATGAGTCTCGAAATGAAAGCGCGTTCCTCAGCTCCTATAGAATCTGCATATTCGCACCCTCGACCCATCTCGAATCATAATAACAAGCCTGGGGCGTTATATATATGAGAGATGGTGCAGTACAGTTTCCCGTAGCGACTACTACGGAACCGTCGAACTACAACGAGGGAGTCCCCGTAGCACAGCGAAGGTAGCTGATGAACGTCCAGGGATGTCAGTTTAATATAGTATAGACTGCATTTCAAATGGCAAATAATCCAGTACCAATGCTCAAGCGAGTGAACGGGCTGAACGATCAAGAGTTGCTGCATCCCGCATCTCAAAGTCCCTAGCCCACTCATTGCTCTTTCTGTCAACGGTCTCATCACCAGCATCAACGAATTCAGAGTCAATCATCTTCTTGTATGCCTTAGTTCCAATGATTGGAATAGCTGTTCTTCCAATAACGAATCCCTGGTGGAAAAGCAAGAAAATGACACAGGCTTGGGTAATCATAAAAGCATCAAGGCCCAAGAAGTACATCTCATGGGTGATCAAGAATCCGTCCCATCCCTGACCAAGTTCAATGGTTCTGTAGATGGATCTGATGTAGACACACATGACTCCGATCAAAATGGCCAATGGGTAGTACTTGAACAGCTTTCCCCCTCTGATGTGGGCGTAGCGAGGGTTGAGGTCAACTTCTGTGTACTTTCTGAGTCCGAAGTAGTTGATGCTCCACAAAAGATGAATGAACAACCCCAAGAATATGGACATGGACAAAACCTGGAAAGCAAGTCCTCCAACCATGAGGTTTGTTCCAGTAGTGGTAGACTTACCATCCTTAGAATCCATGGATGCGATTGCACCGCCAGCACCCTGGATCATGAGAGAGATTGCGTCACATGTGAGGAAGATAGGAGTGTACCAAGAAGGCTTCAACAATGCGTGCTGAGGACCATAGATCATGATCAAAGTAGACAACAAGAAGTAGATACCAGCCATAATAAAACATGGGGCAAATGTCAGGCAGGAGATCTGGATGATGAAGTAGTTTGAGTTGTGAGTGTCACCATTACCGAGGCATCTGCCAATGTATCCAACAAACTCCATACCTGCTCCCAAGAAGTAGGAGATACCAAACCACCAGGCGGAGAAGAAGATACCCAGGCCAGCATGAGCGAGACAGCAAAGACCCATAACAATTGCCAACATGATGTTGTAAGTAAGATTTGGAGTGTAGCCGTAGAGGTTCTGCTCTAGAGAAAGGGATGACAGAACGGAGGAAGCCTGGGAGATGGCCTGCGAAGCTGAGGAAACAGCGGAGTCACCAGTGGCAGTCTGGATTACCTCTTGAGCAGAAAGAAGAGTCAGGGATGCGACTGCATTCCCAACCTCATTCTGGAGTGTGGACAGACTCTTCTTTGCTGTTTCAGTGGCCATTACAGACGTCAAAGAAGCGAGCTCGGCCTGAAGGGAGGTGATCATTGGAAGGAAGGAAGAAGCTGTTGAGGACATTGTTGTTGTTAATGAGAGACTACACTAGGGAATTTCTTGGCTAGTATCGCAGGATACTATCTCTGCTTTATACTTGATAGAAATGATCTATAAATGGGGTTAATATGTCCAAAGATCTCCGCAATAAGTCTTCCAAAAGACTCTATGGTGCACCTGGTAGATCTGACCACCCTGCCCCCTTCAGTTCGCAGGATCATAGGCTCTTGATTGCATCTTTGGGAAGACTCAGCCTCCTTCAAACAAGCACACTTCCTCGTACCACGCATATACGTCCACTAAACGTATAGAGTACAGTGGGGTGTTGGACCCTGATACAGTTTTCCGATAGTCGCATGCTCGCTGATCTCGTTGCACCCTTGGACAGATCGGGGTTTAATCTCCGGAACAGCCGTTTAAGTGCGAAATTTGAGCTCCGAATTGTCCGCTTAAGTGCGATGGCAGTTTAGGGCGCACAGCGCACAGCCTCTTCGGACCACTAAATAGTAAGGAGGCAGTGGGGAAAGAGGCAGTGGGGCGATCTGAAGACTGGAGAGGCTATGTTTGTCTCTAGCTCGGAACAATGTTACGTCGACACATGAGCGCTCCCTGGCTTTGGTTGGTTGTCCAGAGATCCGGCATGACACCCTGGACCCTGAGAACGTCGTCAACAAAAAGAGGCATCGGTCGTACACTATAACACCATCTAAATGTTTAACAAAGAACCATCAGGTTATCTGATTGTATCATGGTTCACTTTCTATGTAATATAAGTACTGCTAGCGGGACCCTCGATGAATGGTAACAGGCTCACGCGTTCTCCTTCTTGTGCTTCTTCAGATTCAGGATCGTTCCCATACTGAAGATTCTCCCACTGATAGCTGAGATCTTGACATTCTTCATATCAAAGTCGACATAGTGATCTCTTAAATATTCGAGCCTCAGCAAGCGTGACAGCAAGAAAGCCGTTATCTGAGCCACCATTATCCCACAGTCACTTCCGTTTATCTGCTGTGGCGTATCCATCAACTTGATATCAAAATGTGTCTTATTGCCCAAATAAGCCTCAACTTTTGCGATGACAGCGCGTGCCTCAGCCTCATTTGCACCCTCCATAGAGTCGTAAATGAATGCCGTTTGGTCCAGCATGCTGATGACAACTAGGGACCAGTGCCAGCCACCTCCAACGGCCATGAGCTCGTCATTGTCATTGACAGGGAGGAAGATAAACTTGGCGTTCTCAATCGGTGGCACGACGCCACGAAGGTCTTGCGGGGAAGGCATGTTGGCAAGCAAGTAGACCATGGACGGCCTGACCAGCTGAATTGCTTGTGAGACGAGCTTGTCCAACTTGCTGAGCTGGTAGCGCTCAAGGTACTCGTAGATGAAGGAGATGTTGTTGTCCGAGAGCCATTCGTCGTCCTTCAGGTTGTCGATGTCTTCCTTGTAGAGTGAAACGTCAAAGAACTGAAGCACCTTGATGTCGTCTTTGACTCTCTTGTCACCAATCTCAGCAATAAGCTGTGAGTACAGCCTGTTGAGCACCTTCAGTTTGCTCGGGTTAGAGGGATCATTCCTTTCTGTGCCATTGCTTTGATTGCTTCCCTTACCCTTCTTGGATCCCTTCGATCCTGGTTTCTGTTTTGCGGCTTTCCTTATCTCACGGGCCTCCTTCTTGCTTAGCTTGCCCTTCTTGATCTTTCTGTCAGGTGTTGCGGTACCATCATCTGTCAAGACGTCATGGTGCTTGCTGTCAAAGGGTGTGTCAGGTGTGTGGTTGAGCGCCACCTTGGACTCTCCCGCGTACATCTCATCGACGGTGTGGCCCGCATCTGAGCTGTCACTGCCGTGCTGCGGTGCGGCATAGCTCGTGAAGTGTGTGCTAGGTGCTCCCTCATTGCTCCCCCAGTCGAAGTGGTCGAACCCGTCCGTCTCCAGGCTCTCGTGCTGCTGGTCCTCGCTGGCCTCGCGCCTGTTCCCGGGCATACAGTAGCCCTTGTACTCGTTGTAGACCACACGCAGCATTTCTGGCAGGCAGCAGGGCCCGATGAGCGCAGAGGAAAAAGGTGACAAAACGGGCCAAACAAAGCCCGAGCCCCGAGACGGAGTTGGGTGCCCGTACCATGTCCGCCACTTACCACTTACTACGCCACGGGACGAGCTGGCACCACCGAAAACTGTGGCGGCCACGGGAGCATACAGCACACGAAAAATTGAGGAACTTATCTAAACAGCGCAGAACTTCCCCTGCTAAACGTGTCCCTCTGTCAGTGTTCCCAGTACTATCACACAACAATGTCAGGAATGGCCCAGAACATCCCGGCAAAGCGCCCCAACACCATGGACCTCGGGCTGTCGTGTGCTATCGAGCCCAAGGACAGAGCCCGCCTCAGAGCAGTGCGGGAACTCGAGGAGCTCGATGATGATTGCGACGACTGTGCCGTCGAGCACCACGATAGTCTCTCAACACCTCAGTCCAGCTACCTCGCCGTCAACGACATGAGCCTCATCCCAGGAGACAACTTCCACAAGTACTGCTATCGCCATAACCCCGACGTTCACTGCAACAAGCAAACGGACGCCAACAAGATGACACAGCTTCAAAAGGACCTCGAGGGCGTCCCACGCCCAGATTGTGAACAGATCAACCAGGTATGGTCTTTGTTTGGTTCTGCTAACACACAAAAGAGAAACCTCATCCTTCAAGGTATCCTTGCTCAATGCTGCTTCCCGCAACTGTCATTCATCTCTCAGGAGGTTTCATCTCTTATCAGGATCGACTTCATTTCCACATTACCCATGGAGCTCTCCCTCAAGATCCTCTGTTACCTCGACTGTGCCTCGCTTTGTAACGCTGCTCAGGCTTCCAAAGGCTGGAAGAAGCTTGCTGATGATGACCGTGTCTGGCACCACATGTGTGAGCAGCACATTGACCGCAAGTGTCCAAACTGTGGATGGGGTTTACCATTGATGCACATGAAACGTGCCCGTGAGATTGAGGAGGTCATCACTCACGACACTCCAGAGACACAGACTATCACACTGGGCGGGCCTGGTGCTGCTCAGACCAAGAGAAGACGTCTCTCCAATCAAACTGTTGAGAAGGGGTTGAGAAAGACACGGCCATGGAAGGTGGTGTACAGTGAAAGATTCAAAGTGGAGAGAAACTGGAGAAAGGGTATCTACAAGATGAAGGAGTTTGTTGGTCACACTGATGGTATCCTCACTTTGAAGTATGACTACAAGTACATGTTCACAGGGTCTTACGACAAGACTGTCAAGATTTGGGACGTCACTACTGGAAAGCTGCTGAGAACCTTGGAGTCCCATGCTGCTGCTGTCAAGACCCTTGCCTTTGACGAACAGAAGCTTATCACTGGGTCTTTGGACAACACTATCAAGGTTTGGAACTACCACACTGGCCAGTGCATCTCGACCTATCGTGGTCACCATGACAGTGTTCTCGCTGTTGACTTTTACAAGAAGTCGATCGTCAGTGGATCTGCTGATACCACTATCAAGGTCTGGAACGTTGAGACGAGAACGTGTTATGCCCTCAGAGGACACACCGACCCTGTCAACTGTGTCAAGATCCACCCACAGAGTATGACTGTGTTCAGTGCTTCGGACGACAGTACTGTCAGAATGTGGGATCTCAACACCAACAAGTGTCTCAAGGTTTTCAAGGGACATGTTGGAGAAGTCCAGAAGGTGATCCCATTGAACATCTCTAAGGATTATGAGCTTGTTGAGGACGTTGATGAGGATGACAACAAGAACAACAATGGTGAGGACGGTGAGGAGGAGGAGCAGCAGGCTGCCGCTCCTGAAGAGCCAGATGTTGAAGGTATCGACTACTCTGACCCAAAGAGAGTGTATCCAAACTACATCCTTACCGCATCTCTTGACAACACGATCAAGTTGTGGGATGTCCACACTGGTAAGTGTGTCCGCACCCAGTTTGGTCACGTTGAGGGTATCTGGGACATTGCAGCTGATACCTTCCGTATTGTCAGTGGTGCACACGACAGATTTGTCAAGATCTGGGATCTCCAGAGTGGAAAGTGTGTGCACACCTTCCCTGGCCACACTAGCCCAGTGACGTGTGTTGGCCTGGGTGATTCGAGTTTCGCCAGTGCTGATGAGAACGGTGTGATTCGCATGCTCAGTTTTGATAACATCTAGTTGGTGTTGGTGGTTTGCTATATTTAAGGGCTGCTTCCAGCCTGTTTATTCTTTTATTTTTGTTTGTGCCTGCTTTGGTGAGGAGGTGCCTGTTATTGCTCTTGGTGGAGTCTGGTTTGGTTTTATTTGCTGCCTTATTGAATGGAAGGCTTTATAAACGTGAGGTCGTGGTGTGTGCTTTGCATCTGACGTGTGCTATATATACGTGTTGCTATTTGTTATCAATTGACGTAGCGAACCACAACTTTCCCGTCTGCGTCCCACGAGATCTCTCGAATCTGGCCCCTGCTCATACCTTTGTGGCCCCGTACCATGTCTCATTTCCCCGGCCCGCTGCCTGATTCCTTGACACGCTAGAAGGGGGGGAAGAAAAAAAAAAACGGGCCGCACACGCGCGCAATCACCTTGATTATATACATTTGGCTCCTTTTGCACCCTTCTCACGCTCCTCAGCCTCTGCAACAAACGCATCTCCCCGGAGAACATCCAAGATCCGAAAGACTGGTGGCACCCCTTTCACTGCAATGGTGTACGTCTCAGTCTCGCCCAAGAGCTCGAAATCCCTGCTCTCCGTGCAGCCACCCGATGGCGTCCCGTCTGATGATGCTACTACACCACCGCTCCGTCGCTCCCACAGCAGCACACAGGTGCTCCACAACACATTCGCCACTGCCCAGAGCTTGGACCAGGGCAACGGACAACCCTTCTCGCTATCCTTCCTCCACAAAAAGCGCCACTCAGACTCTGAGCACGCGTCCACAGGGTCGCGTTCTCCCGCATCATCCGCTGCCAGCTCACCCAAGCTCCTGCGCAAAAAGTCAGGCGAGCTTGTCAAGTCCTCCTTGAGACTCAACAGTCTCGCTGTTGGTGTCTCCAAGTCCATGCCGACAACACCAACATACAACAAAAGTGTCCATTTCGGTATCGACGTGGACGTCCGCTACTTTGACGAGAAGGAGAAACCACTTGCCGTCAGTGCTAATGCTTCGCCTATCATACGTGCCATGTCCAAGAAGCACAAGGCAAGCTTCCATGTACTGGGTGCAGCCGACAGCTCTGATGACGATGATGATGACTCTGATCTGGATGACGATGACAATGAAGTCGAGATCAGCTGGGAGCTGCAAAGTCTCAACTTCAACAAGATCAAGTACAATGAGAAGTTCCAGGAGGGCAGCAAGCTCTTCTTGGAGAAGCTTATTTTGGATGAGAAGGAAAACTGCATCACTGGTTCAGTTGCTGCAAAAAACTTGTCATTCCAAAAGTTCATTCACATCCGGTACACATTTGACTGTTGGCGCACGGTCATTGAAATTGAGGCCGCGTTCTCCAAGGAGGTCACCCGTATCCTCAAACGTGCCAGTTATGACAGATTTGTCTTCAAGATCCCTCTCGAAAAGTTCCAATTGTTGAACAATGACCAAACTGACATTTCATTCTGCATTCGCTACCGTTATGGCTCTGACGAGATTTGGGACAACAACTACCACAAGAACTACCAGTTCAGACTGATTCGTTCCCGCAGAGAAGGACTCAAGCGTTCCTCGAAGCTCTTCCTCAATGACTACTTCTCTCAAGAGCCTCAGAGAGATATCTCTCCTCCAACGAGCGCATCCATTGACTCGTACTTCAACAACTACGAGATGCTTCGCTCGCCAGAGACTCCAAAGGTTCTCAAGAATAGCGAATCTCTGCTCGACACTCCTGAGTTCAAAGACCTTTCCACTTCCCAATTCACAGACATTTCCAACTCTGTCAACAAGCTTTCGCTGTACTCGGACACTTCCAACATTGACCTCCTCAAGTACAAAGAGAACATCCATTACACTACTGAATCTGTGCCTCCACATCTCATCCCAGGCTTCCTCGCCGGCTCCCAGAACTCAAGCTTACAGCCTACACCGGATCAAAGCCACCAGAACAGTCTTGAAACCACACCAGAGAAGCAGAAGAAGGTGTCCAAGACACACAAACCCCAGATCAACTCCAAGTCGTACCAAGAACTACTCGATTCCTACTGTTTCTTCAAGAGTGGCGGGCCCACTACAGTCTCGAGTTATCTTGGCGACTCCTTGAATGACTCATGAAACAACTCAAAACCAAGACACAAGACCCACGATAACATATACTACAACAAGACCTGAAAATGCTAAACTACTACAAGATATGACACATCACCCCACATGGCCACCATACATTCTTTGGATCCACTCGCTTTGACCATTGTGTTCTTTTGCTAATAATTGTGAAGGCTGAAGTCAACTTCGACTGTCTCGCCCCCTCTCACAACACACATGTGCTCACATGAAAGCGTGTGCATCCACGTTTTCGATGATGTTGCTGTTTGATTTTTGTGATTTTAACGGACCACGCAGCGTTGACCGCTGCTGGGATCCCATATACTATATACGCTGCTACTCAAGCTAATGACTGCCATCTCATACTGAAACACACTTGTAGAGAGATCGCTGAATCTACAACCAATTTTTGGCGGCATCGGGCGAACCCCAGCTTGTTGTTCCTAGGGTCTGACTGTAATTGTGTGAGTTTCTGGAAACCTGCGGGTAGGGTCCATAGCAGTTGTTCAAGAAGAATTGCATGACGTCGCACTGTGCTTCCAGGCTGCGAATCCTAAAATAACACAATCCAGATGGCATTATAAGCTTCGATGACTATAGAACTACCTCATTCGTGGTCATCGCCTAGGCAGCTCGCTTAAAATCGAAGGTGATGGAGAAACTCAAAGTAGAAGGTTTTTGCCTGTCATGTCACGTGCACCTGGAATTTTTGTGTCATCAAATTCTAGCCCGCCGGGGTTTGCTCGAATGGATAGATCTCGATCCTCTCGAGTAGCTTTACAAGGTTTTGTTGACAGTCTCGAATCATCTAATGAGCAGGTGCTGACCCACAATGGACAAGTTCCACGTGTATATAAGATGGGATTCCTCCTCTTGAAATCCTGGAGATGACATGGTCTCTGTTCATACGCCCTGCTATACTACAACCCACTTTGAGGACCAATTGGCTGAAGCACATACAGCTGAACACTTCTAACACAATCTGCTAACAGATTACAGCTGACTCCGAAACTCCGCTATCGATCTAGCTACGCTTTCCACAATGTCCGCCCAAAGCTCTCCTACTCCTCTGGTCGGTGTCGTCTACTACGCCCCACACTTCGTTGCAGACACGGCAAAAGACGTGAGCTATGCAATCTTCGATGACACTTACAAACCAAAGAGTGGCCTCAGACTCTTCTTTGTTGTCTATGCTGCGGTGTTCATGGTCTATTACCTCTCACACAGATCCATCATGTCCAAGAGAAGACTAGACTTTCCAGGGTTGTAAACCCTGAATTTTCTGATTGCTTCCATGCGTCATCAACTACATGGCAGAAACTTCTCTCCAATTGAGTTTGAACATATTTTTGTTCTTTGACGTCTGAATATCACTGGCCAGCTATCTCTTAGGTCATCCGCGGGTCTTCTCTATTCTCTTGCTTTCACTGATCAGCTCATGTGTTGGCCATATATTTATTTTACACCAATTTACTTCTCAATGCGTAACTCATTGACCTAGTTGTTATAACTCTCGGATAGAGACCCTCTCTTAAGACGTTCACTGATGAACTTTGATCCAGTACGCCTGGCCAACTATGCCCGCGCTTGTGTCCGATGCCCCGCACATATCCGCGCCTCAGCCTCGGGAGAAGGAAACTAGAAGACGGTACACAAGAAGGAAACAAATTGATCCTTTTCTGATCGACCAACGTAGACTTACTGATGTTACCATAATTTGTGGTAGTACTTCTAGGTACCCAGCTAGCAGTTTATCAGGCTTCTAGTCGAGCGTGACGCCGCGTACGTACTGCACTAAATTAGTACGGGGTTTGATCTCGCTGGTTCCGGTAGATCGCACCACAAACACTCTATAAATTGTATTTCCCTCCAAAATTTCTGACTTGTTATCCTTCCCAATCATTGTAGTCTGCCTATTTACCATATATATTACTTAGAATACACGAACTAATAAAATTTTTTTTTGAGTCTGGTGTATGAAGCGCATTTTGCATTTTGTTCTGGCAAGTTCTGAAATCAAGTTCCTCAAAACTGAGACTTATTTGCAACCAATTTTGTTTTTTCGATTTGGCATGCTATGTACAATAAATTGTGATCAATTTATCTATAACCTTCCGATGTACTTTATCACAAATATCAATATCCCTCAAATTAATGCCCTATAATATACACAAGATGAAATATGCAAATCACTCTGTTCGGAGTGATATTAGATGGTCATCACATGAATGACACAATGCAGTGGAGGCCTAAAACTTCACCCAGAATCTTGGGCCAACCCGGATAGTTCTCGCGATCAAGTAGAAGACAGCACTTGCAAGAATTGTCACAGCTGCATGGATGACCATGTTTCTGTAACTAGCCTCAGTTCCATCACCGATAATTGCACCAGAGATTGGGATGCACACCAAGACGCCGAAAGCTGAAATGAAGTACATCGTTCCGTAACGTCTTCCAAAGTCCTCAGTCTTGGAAATCTGGGAACAACAAACTGGAAGAAGTGAGAAGACAGATCCTGTGAAGAAACCCCAACCGACGGTGAACACATAAAGAGCCTCGATGTGGGACCCGAATGGGACCAGTGTAACAAGAGCAACGACTGCGGCCATTGTGAGTGTCACGTACATGATGTTGAAGCGTCCAATCTTGTCAGACATGTATCCCGTGATCCAACGTCCAATCATACCACCAACATGAGAGATGGAGATGAGCAAGTAGGACGTTGCCATTGAGAATCCGTGAGCTCTGGCAAAGGAAGCCTGATAAGTTGCAAGAATCAAGACAGCAGACTCAGCAAATGCGGTTCCGAGACAAACAAACAAAAAGTCCATGGACTTCAGACCCTTTATGTCAAAGGCAGTGAAGTATGAGCCCAACTTCTGCCATCTGTTGCCTGGTGTAACCTGGTGTGGAAGTCTCTCCTTGACCAAGACAACTGAAACAGTGTAGCAACCCAGAATGATGAATGAGAAGATTCTCATGGTCCAGGTGTAACCAACACTGGCATAGAGCTTTCTTGTCATGATTGGAAAGATGATTCCACCAACAGAACCACCTGTGGATGCAAAGCTGCTCATGAGGCCTCTTCTCTTGTTGAAGTAGTGGGCAACGACACCTATGAGAGGAGAAGATGTAATACCATTACCAATACCGGCAAGGATCGAGAATGACAAGATGAAGTGCCATACCTTTGTACAGTTACCCAATGCAAAGACACCACAGAATGTCATAACTCCACCAACGGCAACTGGTAGCTTCACACCGTTTCTGTCAAAGTAGGTTCCTGAAAAAATGGAAGTCAAGAAGGTCAAGAACAAGAAGATAGAGAAAATCCAAGCCACTGTGGAGTGTGGTACGTCCTTGAGCTGGTTCTCGGAGATGTATGTCTCAATGACACCCTGAGTGTTCAACAATCCAAATGCAGACACCAACCCCATAAAAGAACCAAACACCACCAAGTAGGCAGCCAGACCACCTTCTGGGAAGTACATGTCTCCATCCTCACCAAACATATCATCCTTGGCCACACCTTCATTGTTACCGATGGTGTTGTTCGAGTCTACTGAGTTCAACGGCTGCAGCTCAACATCGCGCTCGCTGGAATCTTCCTTCTTGTTGCTGTTTGAAACATGAGAAATGCGGTCAGCCGATGATGATGTACCGGTTTGTGTGAAGTAGTCTGTCATGTCATTGCAAGCCGTCTTTGCCGACTCAAGTGGCGAGGAGAGCACAGCTGTGACGCGTGTGTCCATACCTGTGTGGAGGGATGATCGAGTTCAATGAGATTGGGAAATGGGATCGAATTCCAGAATGTGGAGGTATTTGGCTGTAATAAATGAAAATCAAGTTGAGCAGATGTAGATCTGTCCTTATATATGCCACTAGCCCTCGTTTTCTTCCCCTTGCTGGGTCAAGTGGTAAGAGTCATCAACAAGTTTTAAAGCGCAGAAGTTTTTTTAGTACGACGGAGTTGGCTTCCCGCACTATGGGTGTGGCGCTAGTGTTGATGTACCTTTGGTCCTAGCAGGCAGTTCATAGCGAAGTGTTTAATTGATTATGAGTCAGGTGCCTTGTCGTTTGTGTCATTTCTTTTTTGATAGCTAAGTGCTATAGATTTGGGCAAAACTATGCCACAAATATAGCTATAATCGATCCCTCCCTCTACATGCATGGTTTTCTAGATCACCACAAGGGTACAATATAGTAGGCGCTAAATCCGAATTATCTCCGTCCGCGAGCATGCCTGCTAGAGGGGTGTTTTGCAAAATGATCAATCCATGAGCACTTGTTCTCTAGTGAGCGCAATTCACCACGGAGCAGTGCACTGCTGGCTATAGATGTATATATTCTTGTGAGGCAGTATATATGAGCATGGCTGGTCTTGTCATGGGTACCTCTAGTGTTGGTGGGCGATGTGAGATGAGTTCAATGGGTATGTTTGATAGTGGACTGTCATTTCAGATGTACCAGGATAGATTGGTTGGACTTTGTCTCATTCTTCGGGTTTAGCAGGCCCTTCTGCAGGTGGTATCATTGACAACTAACTGAGGGTCCCCAGATGCTCCACTCCAGAGGTAGCATCCAGGGGCCAGTCCGGGATCTATAGCCCAAGGTGGTTTTGGTTATGCGATATTTGTAAAGTCTTCAACCGGCTTAGATCTCATGGCTGCAGTTATCCATGACGGCGATCTGCTTGAATATATTGAGCCGCGCGGTGAGAAGGAAACAGGATAGGTCCACTATTTGATGGTACAGCTATAGAGACCAGATTCACACATTTGACATTATATATCGATCCACAAAATGACGTCGACATTCGTTCACTACTTTCAGATCTTTGAAATTTGCCTACAGCTTGGCCAATAGGTATGGAATGAACTGCGTAGGCTGATCGATGTTGCCTTAACGCAACTCCCCAATGTTCCAGGGACGAACTCGGAATTCAAAACTTTCAACAACCCGTCTCATTGTCCATTCTTGTAATAAGCCTCAATGTATTCGGGACTTGCTTTGCTGTGGAGTCATCATCATTTACAGCTACACCAATCAGCTTGTTGTATTGAGCTTGCCGTCATGGCCGGTGTTGAAGCCGAGACGGGACAGATTTGGCGATGTGTACCGTGTACCTGAGATCTTTCTTACCCACCCCGCAATTCCATAATATTCAAGCAGTTTTACGGTGTTCTGTAGCCTAGTTTCTCCGGCTTAATCGCCATAACGGGGTACTGTTGGGGAAATGAAAGCCGCTGCCACCCGAAGATAGCAAGACTATTGCTCGAGAGGTAGGTCTGGCAAGATTAGACCATCCATATACGCAGCCGATATCAAAGTTACTCTATAGCCACAGCCATTTGAAGTATGTACCAACAGCCTCATGGCGGGGAAAAGCTCGCGTTGTTGTGACTCCCAGCAGGAGTCAATTAGGGGTCCAAATCGGTATGGATCCGGGGTGACTCCAGCAAGCAGTACGAGGACTGCAGGTTTCTGTCTTTAACCAACAGGAAGACAGATCGCTTCAAGATCATGAATATGGGCATAGACGGAGAATTTCACCAGCCCATCAATAGTACACAGGGTCCAGATCTTGTTCATGACAAGTTCTGTCTGGAGCTTGCCCCGCGACCGGTCACACGGAGATGAACGGCCAGCGGACGCTGCCGGAATGCCCAGCCCACAAGAACTCTGGGCACAGGACAAGCATTGGCAAGAAACACCAAGAACCGGCATATCTTGGTGGCGTGTCTTATCGGGCATTTTACGGATGTACCACTTGGGCTTCTTGTGGAGTTTTGATTCTCTGGGCTCCAGAAAGTGCACTATTGAACCCTTGTCAATCAGCCTGCCGCAGGGTCTTCCTGTCTACACGAAAAAGGGGACCCTGTTGCTGGCGCGGTTACAGTCGGAATATTCAAAGGGGCAGCAGACTACGAGACGTGCATATTTTTTCAAGCCAAAAGGGAAACGCTTCCCGGTGATCTGTCCCTGGATTCTCCGAGATTCCGGTCTCTTCAAATCTCGCTCATATGTAGTCACTGCGACAGAGTGAAAGCCTACTTTGCTGTTCCCCACAATCAAGCAACCTGAGTCAATCTGACTTGGCGAACTCGACTCCCAGACCTGTTCCTCCTCCACTCTCCACCTGTTTGTGTCCTTGCCCCCTCATCTCCACGCGTGTATGGCTTAGAATTATCGAGATTTCCCCCGGATTCGGGACCCGTAACGGGTGAACATTGTGACTTCCAAGACTTTTAGATGTTGGGGTAATGACCTGTTGCCTTCTTAAGCCTTCGTACCTTGGTGGTGTCACGCTGGACCAGTCCCCCTGCTGTTTGCCGGCCTTTGTGTAGTCCGCTGCTCCGATGTTCTTCCCCGGTATATGAGATCGCTTATATATAAGTACTCCCCAGATGATTATCAATATCATATCATCATCTCGCTATCCCCTGAGAATCACAGCGCGCCACATCACCAACTCAAACACAACCAGTCATGGCATTCAACAAAGCTAGTTGGAGAACTAGACTCTACAACAAGAATAACGCTCCAACCGAGATCTTCAACAAGAGACTCTACATCTGTGTCTTTGTCTTTGGTATTCTCGGTGCTGTTCGTGGTCTCGATGAGGGTTCTATTTCCGGCTCCGTGGCAGCAGTCCGTTTCCAGGAGCGTTTTGGTCTCTCTGATCCAAACAAGAGTGCTAGCGCTATTGCTGACCTGAAATCCAACATTACATCTATGGTTCAGCTTGGTTCTATTCCTGGTGCCCTTGTCGCTTTCTACTTTGTTGACAAGTTTGGAAGACTCAGATCTTTGCAGGCCATGTGTCTCTTCTGGATTATCTCCGTTGTCATTCAGATCACCTCCAACAGTCTCGGTCAATTATATGCTGGAAGATTCCTCGAGGGCTGGCCAGTTGGTATGAGTGTTGTCCTGGGACCAACCATGATGTCTGAGCTTGCACCTAAAGATATCAGAGGTCTCTGCAACTGTATGTTTGCTGGTGCTGTCTACTTCGGTGTCATGCTTGAGTACTTCACGCACTATGCATGTGCTGTTCACATTGCTGATGACTCTGACAACCAGTGGATTATCCCAACCAGTATCAAGATCATGTTTGGTGGTATCATCTTCATTGGTTCCTTCTTCTGTGTGGAGTCTCCAAGATGGCTCATGAGACAGGGTAAGGTTGACGAGGCCTACGCTGCTCTGTCCAAGGTCAGAAACCTTCCAAGAGACCACGCCTATGTCATCAGTGAGATTGCCGATGTTCAGGACCAGTTGGACATGTACCAGAAATCCATTGGTGACGCCACTCTCTGGAACTTGTTCAAAGAGCTCTTCTCCAAATCGGTCTTCTACAGACTCTACATTGGTATCGGTTGTCAGTTGCTTGGTCAGTGGTCTGGTGCTAACGCGATCACTATCTATATGCCAGAGCTGACTGCCCTTGTCGGGTACCGTGGTGATAGAAAACTCTTGATGACTGCTGTTCTGGGAATTGTGAAGCTGACTTCCGCTTACTGTACTGCCTTCTTCCTCATTGACTTCCTAGGAAGAAAGAAATGTCTGTACATGGGTATCTCAATTCAGATGCTTGCCACTCTCTACTTCGCTCTCTTTGTCGCACTTGTCCCAGAGGTTGACCAGGAGGACTACGTCATGACCAGCAGTGAATCCAAAGCAGGTGTCGCTGGTCTTGTTATGCTCTACTTTTCTGGTATTGGTTGGACCATGGGCTTCAACTCCATCCAGTACTTGATTAACTCGGAGATGTTCCCAATCAGATGTCGTTCCTTCGGTACGGCCATCATCATGTGCTTCCACTTCCTCAACCAGTTCGGTAACACCAAGGCAGTCCCTACTATGATGATTTCCATGAAGCACTCGGGTACTTTCTTCTTCTTTTTTGGTGTTCTTGCCATCGCTCTTGTCTGGTGTTGGTTCTCTATTCCAGAGATTGCCGGTCGTTCTATTGAAGGTATGGAGGAGTTGTTCTCTCTCCCATGGCACCAGATCGGTAGAAAGGGTGCTGAACTGTGTCCAGATAACTCTGGTGTCAACAGGGTCCGCTTTGATGAGGATGGGCTCATTGACAGAGAGGCAATGATTGAGTCAAAGCGTGATGAGGAATTCTTGGAGAACGCCACTCAGGCATCCAGTGCCGGTGGCCTCACACACAAGGACACCACCAACACCTCAATCTCTGATAACGTCTACTCGAGCTCTGATGAGCTTGAAAATGTTGAGAAAAGACACTGATTGTATGTGTTTCTCTCGTTGCTTTGGTGCCTGACAGGAACACGGGAAGTCTCGGAGCTGTTGAGCAGCTCATTGCTCCCGTCGAGTAGCCCCTGTGCGGCTAAACGTGCAGTGGGTATCGTAATTAAGCTTTCTCTTACTCCTTCGATCGATCATTTATAGCTGTATTCAAACCAACTTGACTACTTATTGATGATTTGTCTATCGTACATGCCTTTTGATTCGTTTCTTCTAAAACACCAACAAGTAACTCAAACACGACAGTTCGAGATCTCAGTGACCATGATGTCGGAGGCACCAAGCTCTTTGAGCTTGTCCATGATCTCACCCTTGGAGTCTCTCTGAATCATAGAGGAGACAGAAACCCAACCATCATCGTCAATTGGAGAAACAGTTGGAGCACGGCGACCTGGAGTCAAGGTCAACAAACTGGTCAAGTTGTCTCTTGGAGCGTTGTAAGTACACAGCACGAACTTCTGTGCGGCAAGAACACCCTCAATTCTGGATGTAAGCTTCTTAAGAAGTTCTGGCTCGGCTGGGTTCTTGGACTGAATCAAGTAGGCGGAAGTGGAAAGAACTGTGTCGATGTCAATCAGGCCAGCGGCCTTCATGGTCTCACCGGACTCAACCAAATCGACAATGGCATCGGCAACACCAAGGGCACAAGAAGCTTCAACGGAACCACCAACGTGCTTGATCTTGGTCTTGAGTGGCTCACCTGGCTGGACGCCCTCAAGCTGCTCGAAGTACTTTCTTGTCAACGTTGTGAAGGAAGAGACGATGGTCTTGCCGATCAACTGCTTGACGTCTGTGAATTCACCGTTCTTTGGGACCTGAACCTGCAACTTACACTTACCGAATCTCAAATCCAAAGCAAGCTCAACATCAACCTCAGACTCTCTGACCTGGTCAACACCAGTGATACCCAAGTCACAACGACCCTCACCGACAAAGACTGGAATGTCAGCGGCAGGAAGGAAGACGAGCGCTACTGGGAGGTTGGTGGACAAGGCAATGTCCAGTCTGTTGTGGCGGTGGAACTCAACATCAGAGCCCTTGAGAAGCTGCACGGCCTTCTCATAAAGTCTTCCCTCTGTGTCATTGTTAGTATTGGCTGATCATCAAGAACAAGAGGGTTGGACCCACATGGCCGTAGGTGATGCCGGTACCGGAGCATCAAGCTCCATGGGGAGCAAGTATATCAGCACTTACTCTTTGGGACTGCAAACAGGAGTCTGTCCTCGAGGCTGTTGACCAAATCCATGATCTCTGTGGTTGTGTGTGTGTCTGAGCGACTTGCTTGTTCCTGAATGTCAAGTTGGAAGTGAACATCACTTGTCGAGCTTCTTTGACTCAGCGCGATGACCGAAAAATCACACGGTTCGCGCCACAGCGATAGCCGGCCTTTGCAGTGAGCCGGCGGGATCTCGGCCCAATCCGTCGGCTCAATTTCAGTCACGTGTTAGATGGTAAGGGCAGCAGAATTTGTCGCGTTTTTTTCTTCAAGAAACAAGAAAAGAGCTATGTTCATCAAAGGCCTCATTCATCACGACACTCTTGCTTGACCTCCAACTACACACAACACAGCAAAAATGGACACAAAGACACAGGTTACACTCGCTAGAGTCAAGAAGGTCCTTGGAAGAACCGGATCCCGTGGTGGTGTCACCCAGGTCAGAGTTGAGTTCCTCGACGACTCCTCCAGAACTATTGTCAGAAACGTCAAGGGCCCAGTCAGAGAGAACGACATCTTGTCCTTGATGGAGTCCGAGCGTGAGGCCAGAAGATTGCGTTAATGCGCCTAAACTAATGGCTGTGAGAAGTGGTGTTACGAAAATGGGGGTGTAATGACTTTTGAAGAGCATATACCAGCTAGCTGCCCATGGCTTGTTGGTTTCGTTGTCGATGACATTGATAATCTTTACTGCATCAAGATTTTGTGGGGTTCTGTTTATCTAGTATGAGTTTCTTTGTGATATAGAGGGCTCTCTTTGGGTTCTTTGATGTATACATGTTGCATGATCTTGACTGTGTACTTGTAGAGGAATTGCTTGGAGATGATTATGATCTGTTTAGAGCATACTACCATACTACCTCAAATTGTACTATCCCTGTATCAAATGGATTATATATTAAACATGAATTCAAAGGATGTAAGAATTGAATTGTCTGCGTGTTGGTGCCATCTGAAGCCTGTCCACATGGCCACAACCACCTCTTTGTTCAACAAACCTGGTAGAAGTTGCAGCACCACATCGAATTAATCACTGTGTCATCTCAGTGTCGGTATGCTGCTCATACTGCTGCTGATGTTGCTGCTGCTGTTGCTCTAGTGGTGGAAGCTGTCCTGGAACTTCCTGCTTCGTCTGTTCTCTCTTCCAGAACTTGAGCAGCAAGTCAGCATACCTCTGCAACTCCTCAATCTGAATCATCAACTTGAAGTCCATCAACAGCAAAAACTGCAGCTCCAAATGGTTCAACTCCTCCAATGGCAACCCACCAACCTTTGCATATCTCGAATTCTTGTAGAATATGTCACTGAAGAACTTCGAGGCAACTGTGATCCCGGCAATGATCAACCTGTGGATGTTATAACTGTCCATCACAAACAGCTGGTTATCCTCCGCCTGTGTTGGCAACTGCTCTCCATCATCAGCGTTCCCAGTGTTGGCCCTCTTTGCAATTCTGTCAAAGTACACCAACAACGTCAAGAACACTTCGTTCGTCACTGGACAGTACTTCAAGATACGCGTCAAGTACGCATGTATGGAGATTGCTGGTACGTTGCGTCCATGAAACGCCAACACATTTCCGGTGTACTTGTTCGTCTGGTGCATCTGCGATGCATGATGGTAGTGGTGTGGGTGTAGGCTGTCGTTCGCCTCGATGATCTTTTGGATCAGAGCAGAGAGCATGAGGAGAAGATCATCAACAGGCTGATGGACAATGTCAAGGTGCTCAACATGGACGCCATCAACTGTGGTCTGTCTGAGAATGGCCTCGTATGTCTGTGGTTCCTCTGTTGACTGTGGCGGTGGCGCGTGCTGATGGATTTGTAACTGCTGTTGTATCTGTACTGGTGAATCAATGTGACCCGGTGCTTCATGACCGCTGAATCCTCTTTGGACAACGGACGAAGACTCCCCACCTTGGGTCACGGCAGACGCATTGTTAGGTCTCGAAAAGTCAGCAAACCTAGCATGTTCTGTGGCAACTGAACTAGTCGGCTGTGTCCTCATCTGGTTGAACTGGAACGAGTGCTGCGACTGATGGGACTGTGAGGTCATTGTTGGCACAGAGCTTGGATTGGAGGTGTAGGAGTTTGAGACAGCACTTGGGGTATTGTGATGTGGGGTGAAGGAATTGACACTTCCAGATGCATTGAAATGTTGGGATGTTGTAGGCTGCTGTTGGATGGCGATATTATCTGATCTGCTCCGTTCTGGAGTTTGGTAAGATTGCTCAGATTGCTGTGGGATGGTGTTGATAGTGCTGTTAGCTGTGTTTCGTCTAACGCTGCCAGGTCTGAAGCTTGAGACGTATTGATCGCTCTGTGCTTGCTGTTGTGGGTGGGCCATCTGGGTCAGAGAACTCTGAGATGCCAAGGTGCTTGTCAGCAGACTCGGTCTTGAAGAGGACTGGCCGCCCTGGAATAGTCGCTGTCCAGCAGTGTTTTCGGTGAAGGAAGGGCGGTGGTATGGTTGTGATGGAGGGTCAGCTCGGGGAGAGTGGTAGGCTGCGCTTGGCGAGGTGGCATACGCGCCCCTCAGATTGCTGTTCATGAATTGGTGCTGCTGGTAGGAGTTGGTGGTGAATGACTGAGATGTGACTGAGTTCACCGAGGATGAGAATGGAAACTGAGAGGGGGATTGCTTGAACGACTGTGCTGTCTGGTAGGACTCTGGCATGAAGCCCGAGTTTGTAGAGTCTCCGGTGGACGTCGGTTGGACCTCCTGCCCCGGGATCACTATCGGCTGGCTTGAATCAAGCTCGAGCGCTGTGTGATCGTTACTCTGTGGTACTGTTAGTGTCTTGCCGGTGGTGTATCCTCAGTTGGTTCCTGGTCTTAGCCGCCGTGATAAAGCTGGGGTGGGCCCCCTCTCGCTTATATATCATGAGTGCCGAGCCGTACGTGGCTAGTTGTGTCATCGTGTAGTACGTGACATCCGCCCGGCGGTCCAGGAGCAACTTCAATCGACGAATGGTACTCACCTGCATCAGAGTTTTGCGTGCCTGAATGGAACCGTGTGTGCGTGCGTGCGTAGTGTCCAGAAGAGAGGTTGTTGTTGTTACAGGGCCTAATTCTGTTTTGGTGTTCGGCAGAGCGTTTGTTCGCGAAGTGGGAGAGCCGAGACGTTAGCTGGTGGATGGCGTGTTCTAGCGTTCTAGCTGGGAACTGGTTACTGGGGGCGAACTGTGAGGAGATTGGGTCGGGCCAGTTCTAGGGAGAGCAGATAGCTTCAATCTACTGTCCGGTCTGAAATACTGTGTGGGGTTCGAGATGTGCTGACGAATGGTGCGCCCGTTCATAATTTGCCCACGGGCCCTGATCACGACGCTTGACTCGGTACGGCCACGGGGGGGGACCTCTGCCTAGCCTTCAGCAGCACTTCTCCTCGGCCTCTGCCTGTGCCCTAACCGGACATTTTGGCGGGGCACTGCGTAAGGAAAACCAAGATGGAGGCACCAGCGAGGTCTCACTCTCTCTTCACTTGATCTCAAGTTCCAGTACCACCACTGTCCAACATGTCAAGGGCTTCAAAGATCACACTGTTCACATCTATAGTCACCACCACAGTCACCGTGATATGGGTGCACAAGGTCCAAGCTGAGGAACAGCAGGTACGTTTTTCCAAGGCGACATGGCCCGATCTCAAGACAGACGATACTAACCAAGCATCAGGCTCTTCACCAAGGTCCAATCAAGGATGCAAAAAGAATGGAGGAGAAGGCACTCAAGAAGAAGCTGCTTTTGAATCAGCAAGAGCATGAATACCAACAAGAGCTCCGGAAGAAGTTTGAGCAGATCCAGCCGCTGTCTGGAGAGACAATATCAGGCCCTGATGAACCCGCCAAATAAGCACAATTCTTCTTGCCAAAGAGAATATGACAATTGTAAATAGACAACGCCCATACGTATCGATAATGATTCCCTTGTAAAGAATGATTCCTTCGAAGGTTGAACTTGTAGCTGTTCCGATTTTTGACTTCGTCTGGCTGTCTGACTCGGATTACTGTTCCGAGTCGCGAGACGATAGCCGACATCCCACCTTGTTGGAGGATCGGATGTGGGAAAGTTCACACTTCTCCCCGACTTATAAAGTCCGCTAATCGCTCCTTCTTGTCGGAAACGCCCGCACAGCACACAATTGCAATGTCCTTCCTCCAGACTACTCTCCGTTCCGCCAGAACCCAGTCCAGACTCCTCTCCTTCTCCAGAAACATGTCCTCTATTACTCCAGTACGTCAATCACACTCTTGAGCCTGGGCCATGGCTGTTCTGCTTATCTCATGTGCCTTGTTCAGTGACTTTCAGAGTCCCAGAACATCCAATAACCTCATCACACTAACACATCCGCCAGGTTGCCACCAAGAACGCTCCACCAGCTGCGGCTTCCTACTCCCAGGCCATCAAGGTCAACGGTACGTATCGCCGGTGTGCATCTCATGATGATCCCGTTCATCACTCATCAGGTCACTGGAGTACCCACACACACACACACAAATATGTTAACACATCAGACACTAACTTCAATTGCAGGATTCATCTACGTTTCCGGGCAGGTTCCACTCCTCCCATCCGGTGAGAAGGTTGGAGGTGAATTCTCTGACAGAGCTGACAGAGTCATCCAGAACATCAAGGCTATCTTGGACGAGGCCAACTCTGGTCTTAACAGAATTGTCAAGAGTGAGTATCACACAATTGTCTTCCCTGTCTTCCCTGACTGTCCACTACTAACATGCCGAAGTCAACGTCTTTTTGACTGACATGGAGAGATTCGCTGAGTTCAACACCGTCTACTCTAAGTACTTCTCCGAGCACAAGCCAGCTAGATCTTGTGTCGCCGTCAAGCAGCTTCCATTGGGTGTCGATGTAAGTCCCACGATCATTGCATATGTTTTCTATTGCTCGTCAGTTTCGTTACTAACAGTTCTAACAGGTCGAGGTTGAGGCTGTTGCCATTGAGAACTAAGCGCATACCGCTGCCACCACAACATAATCACAAAAAGTTACGTTCGCCATACCACAATATAACCGTAGTAGCAAGTGCATATTAAGGACTGTGTCTATGCGATAAACACAATTCAATTCCATTGTTTGCCGATAGCGCACATGCTTCATCCAATCGCTAAAGCGGCCGCTGCCGGAATCCCCAAGCCGCGACTCGCGAGCGTCGTCCCCAGGTTTGTGTCAAACTGTGAGCTCAGAATAGGGCAACCATTCTGCTCGCGATCTCGCACGTGCCATGAGTCAGGGCAGTCACAAAATCCACTCACAAAGCGCGAGACATCCGTACACCATCACAAATTTTTCCACCGCGCTCGCTCGCCTCGCAGTGGACAGTGAAAATTAAGGACATCGAGTTCACCAAACACATCAACATAGGCTACGTTTAGATAGACCTACCACACATTCCAAGATGGCTCAGAGAGTTACCTACAGAAGAAGAAACCCATGTATGTACAGGACGACATATTCATACGGGAGAAAGAGAGAAAAGATATCAAGAACTACGGAGAGAGAGGCATCCATTTTCAATCTGCAAGAGTCAACGAAGAAAGTCCACACCGACAGCATCACAACGGATTCATCACACCTCGAGAATAATTTCACTCCACATCACAAAGTTATGTCACAAAGGATTCTGTTTCAATCAAAGTTACGGACTTTCAAGGTGGATACATGAAGGAGCACAGATTTCAAGAGGGCATCCCATACTCTAGTCGCACTGCTAGAAGTGACTGCTCGACCGGATACATGCTTGTCATGAGACATTCGAACGCTTGGTCCATTGTCAATACCACTCGGTTCTCAAGCCCTGATATCTCGACCTCTCCCCACTCCCTTGTGGCTCAGACTCTATTTGAACCAAGTACTAACAATCAATTACAGACAACACCAGATCTAACAAGATCAAAGTTGTTAAGACTCCAGGTGGTGTCTTGCGTGCTCAGCACGTCAAGAAGAACGGTACCAGACCAAAGTGTGGTGACTGTGGTACCGCTCTCCCAGGTATCTCCTCTTTGAGACCAAGAGAGTACGCTCAGGTCTCTAAGACCCACAAGACCGTCTCCAGAGCTTACGGTGGTTCTAGATGTGCTAACTGTGTCAAGGACAGAATTACCAGAGCCTTCTTGATCGAGGAGCAGAAGATTGTCAAGAGAGTTTTGAAGGAGCAGGCTGAGAAGGAGAAGAAGGCTGAGAAGAAGGCTACCAAGTCTAAGAAGTAAGTTTAAAACACTTGTACATTAGTATGGTTGTTTTAATCCAAAAAGCACATAATGAGTTACTTTTGAATCTGAGATGTAGAAGCGATGGTTGGTCGCTACTTCGATGTCGAACTGTATGTATGTGTGGAGTTGTATTCGATGCTCAAGGCCACCATTCATCGGAGAATGGTTGTAGTAGCCCAGTACCTGTGGGTGTGCTGTATATTGGGTAGCCATGTAATTCTCATCGACATTATTTCATTGCAGCTTCATGAGCTTTCCAGTGCCTCAATCTGATTGTATTCGAGTCCAGGTACTATCTCGAGTTACTCCGATGTGGCCCCTACAGTTTTGATTGATTTTGCCCTGATGGCTGTGTTTGAGGAAATTCGGATTAACCGCTGTCCACAACTCACTTCAGGTCTTATCAACCAACGGCGATTTTACTGAGGCATTGCTGATCTCTACTCTGCCGAATCATTACAGGGCCTTACTTGCCGCCCGTGAACACCTTTTTGACCTTGATCTTCTGATACGGTGTGAACACAGCTGCCGCCACCCTCATCCTTCTCCCACACAGCCGCTGACTTCTCAAACGCATCTTCTTTCTCACAAAACGTCTCTGAGCATTTTCACTATCAGAACTCATCAGATTACCGGGCTTCTCAGCTGTCTGGTGTTTCTAGATGCCCCCATTCAAGACTGACTCTGTCCCGCAACAACGACAGAGCAGTGTTTCCTCATTTGATCGACAGTTTGACGACTCCCTCGAGGCTGCACTTGCAAACATTGAAGAGAACCCCTTTAGATACACAGGCTCAGGCAACAACAGCGTCTCAAGCTTATCACAAAGTTCCGACTTGAACAACATTCCTTTGCAGAGCATGGGTCCCAATCAACGCAAAGATTCATTTGACCAGTTGTTCAACACTGACAACACACCTCTGATTGGTGGAGAGCCATCCAGCAAGCGGGTCTCGACCAAGAAGGTTGGTGCTTGGAGTAAGGTTGTCAGTGCCTTCAGAAAGGCGTCACCGACGCTCGCAAGACAAGACAGCACGGGAGTCCAACTGACTGACAAACACATCGAGAGATCCATCTACCCAGGCATACCCAGCAGCACATTTCCTTCCAATGCTATTTCCAATGCGAAGTACAACCCAGTCACATTCCTTCCTTTGATTCTCTATGAACAATTCAAGTTCTTCTTCAACCTTTATTTCCTCATTGTTGCACTCTCCCAGGCCATCCCAGCATTGAGAATCGGTTACCTTTCATCATACATCGTTCCATTGGCATTCGTTCTCACTGTCACCATGAGTAAAGAAGCTTTAGACGACATTCAGAGACGCAGACGAGATGCTGAGTCAAACGGTGAACTTTATGAAGTCATCGGAAGCACAAAATTGGTTGCAAGCAAGGACTTAACGGTTGGTGATTTGGTGAAATTGCACAAGGACAGAAGAATCCCAGCTGATATGGTGTTGCTCCAGTCGAGTGAGACCACCGGTGAATCATTCATCAAGACTGATCAGTTGGACGGTGAGACTGATTGGAAGCTCAGAATCGCATGTCCCTTGACCCAAAACCTTCCTGTTGATGACCTCAAGAGCATCATCATCACAGCTTCGGCTCCAGAGAAGTCCATCCACACATTCCTTGGAAGACTTAACGCAGATAGTCAGCAGACTGGTTTGACTATCGACAACACCATGTGGGCCAACACTGTTCTTGCATCTGGTACTGCTGTGGGTTGTGTCATCTACACCGGTGCAGACACCAGACAGGCCATGAACACTACTATGACTGGAGCCAAGACTGGTCTTTTGGAGCTCGAGATTAACCGCATCTCCAAGATTTTGTGTGCTTGTGTCTTTGTCTTATCCTTTGGTCTTGTTGCTATCCATGGCTTTGGTGACGACTGGTACTTGAACGTTATGAGATTCTTGATTTTGTTCTCCACTATCATTCCTGTGTCCTTGAGAGTTAACTTGGATTTGGCCAAATCTGTTTACGCCTATCAGATTGAACACGACGACTCCATTGAGGATACCATTGTCAGAACAAGCACGATTCCAGAAGATTTGGGGAGAATCGAATACCTTCTTTCAGACAAGACGGGTACTTTGACTCAGAATGATATGGAGTTGAAGAAGTTGCATTTGGGTACTGTCTCATACGCTGGAGACACCATGGACATTGTGCAAGACTATGTGAGCAACATCACCAACGCCAAGGCTACATCCAACAAGAGAGATATGGGCAACAGAGTCCGTGACTTGGTGTCAACACTTGCAATCTGCCACAACGTCACGCCAACAATCGAAGATGGTGAAGTCACATATCAGGCAGCTTCTCCGGATGAGATTGCCATTGTGAAGTTCACTGAGCAGGTTGGTTTGTCATTGTTCAAAAGAGACCGCCACAGTATGACATTGGTTTCTGAGTCCACTGGTACCAACATTTCCTACGACATCTTGCAGATGTTCCCATTCAACTCAGATACCAAGAGAATGGGTATTGTTGTTCGTGACACGCTGAAGGGAGAATACTGGTTCTTGATCAAAGGAGCTGATACTGTCATGAGCAAGCTTGTCCAAAGCAATGACTGGCTGGATGAGGAAACGAGTAACATGGCCAGAGAGGGTCTCAGAACTTTGGTGATTGCCAGAAAGAAACTCACCGAAAAGTTGTACGACACTTTCAAGGAGAAATATGATCAAGCTTCATCCAGCATGGTGAACAGAGACTCCGAGATGCAGAGAGTTATCTCACAGTACTTGGAGAATGATCTAGAGCTTTTAGGTCTCACTGGTGTTGAGGACAAGCTTCAGAAGGATGTCAAGACTTCAATTGAGCTCTTGAGAAATGCCGGTATCAAGATCTGGATGCTCACAGGTGACAAAGTTGAGACCGCCCGTTGTGTTTCTGTGAGTGCTCGTTTGATCTCCAGAGGACAGTATGTTCACACAATTACGAGGGTGACCAAGGTTGAAGGAGCAATGAATGCTCTTGAATACCTCAGAGTGAACACCAACTCGTGTCTTTTGATTGATGGTGAATCTTTGGGTCTTTACTTGAGACACTACAGACAGGAGTTCTTTAACATTGTCGTGCACCTTCCATGTGTCATTGCTTGTCGTTGCACCCCACAGCAGAAGGCTGATGTCGCTGTTCTTATCAGAGAAGCCACAAAGAAGAGAGTTTGTTGCATTGGTGATGGTGGTAACGATGTCAGTATGATCCAGTGTGCAGATGTTGGTGTTGGTATTGTTGGTAAGGAGGGAAAGCAGGCTTCTTTGGCTGCAGACTTCTCCATCACTCAATTCTGTCACTTGACTACACTTCTTCTTTGGCATGGAAGAAACAGTTACAAGAGATCAGCCAAGTTGGGCCAGTTTGTAATTCACAGAGGTTTGTTGATCTCTGTTGCTCAGGCTATCTTCTCCATCACTTCATCATACGAACCTATTGCTTTGATCACAGGTTTCCTCATGGTTGGTTATGCTACATGCTATACAATGATGCCTGTCTTTGCCCTCGTCTTTGATTACGATGTTGACAAGGAGGTTTGCTTTGTGTTCCCTGAACTCTACCACGAATTGACTTCTGGAAAGTCTTTGAGTTATGCGACTTTCTTTGTCTGGGTTGCAGTTTCCTTGTATCAGGGTGGTGTCATCCAAGTTCTCTCCCAGTTGTTCACCAGTATTCAGGCTGAGGACTTCACCAAGATGGTGTCTTTGTGTTTCACGGCCCTGGTCTTGAACGAGCTGGCTATGGTTGCCGTTGAAGTCCACACGTGGAGTAAAATCATGATCTTCTCCGAGCTTGCCACTTTGGGGATTTTCATCGGTTCCATCCCACTTTTGTCTGAGTACTTCGATCTCAGCTTCATGACTTCTCCAACATTCATCTGGCAGATGGCTGTCATCTTGTCTCTGTCTATCGTACCTATCTGGCTGTGCAAGGTGGTGTACAAGAAGCTGTACCCTCCAAACTACGCCAAGGTTCAAGGATACTGATCTCCTTCTACTATCGCTTTGGTTTTAGATCTCTAATGAATATAATTTACGAATGCAGTTACTGTAGCAAAGCAATCCTCAGGAGTGGTCGTTGTCACTGTTCTCATCATCAGAACTGTTGTCTTCATCTTCGCCTGGTTTTGGCTTGCGGCGCTGGAAGTCCTTGGCATGGGCATTGACGATTGCACGTGTGACGGTTCGGAATACCTCCGAGTTCATGATGATAGACTTTCTTCTGAGACCAGATGAGGAGGCAGTGGCAACACGAGACAGTCTTCCAGAGCTCTCGACATCCTCAACGCCAGTTTGAATCACCTCCTCGTCACTCTCGGCTTCTTGCTCTCTGGCTGAGCGTTGAATAGTCTCATATGGTAGTGGTGACTCTCTTGAAGCTCTGTGCATGTGAATATTGGTAACATGCTCGTTCTCCATTCTGATTAGGAGCCAGATGAATCTTCTGAAGATCTCAGCGACTCCAACAGCGAAACTTGTCACTGCTGATTGCTGAATCTGCTGGTTGAACAGGGCATAAAAGATCCATTGGAATCTGATAATGACATCTGAAACAATGGCGAAGTAGTAGAACCAAGGTGGGTACACCAAATCGTCACGTAAGAAGCTCTTGTTCTGCATCAAAGACCAGTCCATGAACACATCCCACAGTGCACTGAAAGTAGAATTGATGATGGCGAAAAGGATGAACGTGGCTCTGTTTGTCATAGTGCTGTCAATACGATAAATGCTGAGCGTCACGAAGTAGACAATGGTGATGGTGTACTTGGACATGTTGGCCAAGTGTGGGAACCAGTCTCCGGAATCAGCATAACGTCTGAAACATTGGAGAAATCTCCAAACAGGTGGGAGAGTGGAGAAGAAACCCATGAGTCGGGATCTTCCAGATCCACACACTGATGTGCCAGTGGCGGCACCACTCCAATGTGTGGCATAGATGCAAAAGAAGAATGAGATGTTTCCCATGGTGTAAGACAAACTGCAGAAAATGTCACCGAGCAAGAAATCTTTGAACTCAACAGGATACAACCCAGACATGAAAAGTCTCCACATGGTTGTCAGTAACCACTTTCTTGACTCCAGGTAGAGAATGTTGAATGGAAGGACCATCAAGACCACACCAAAGCCGAATAAGACCCATGGCCAAAATCTTGCCGGAAATGCCTCAGGGAAGAAGTCGTTGAAACTGAACCAACTAGCCAACGCCAGAGCAAACAGCATGATGGAAGGGAGAAATGAAGATTCTCTGTAGTTCAAAGCGGTCTTGGGGTTGTACTCAAAGATGAATCTGTAGTTGACTTTGTGCTTGGCCCAAATGAAACAGTTGACGGAGAACAAAACACTCAGAAGAATGACAAGAAGGAAACCTCCCCAAATCTGAAGAAGATATCTTCCCTCTGGCATTTCTTTGTTGACTGTCTTGTGGATTCCAAGGTACATGGCGTATGCGATCAATGGCACAGACAATCCATAGAGAAGTCCCGACAAGAACATTGTGGTATAGAAGTGATCCTCTGTCAAGTTTGAGCGGAGCTTCTCAACTGCAACCTTTCTATTTCCGTCCTCAAAGTTGGCACTGTAGAGGTTTTCAGCCTTTGGGATCAGATTGTCCAGCACATCACTCGATGCAAAGCGAGAGCTGTTCACCTTGTCGATGTAGGTTGCCGACAGTGATCCTCCTGTGCGCTTGTCAAACTTCTTCACAAGCTTTCTGAATCCAGTACGATTCAGCATTCTGTAGGACTTGAGAAGTTCGAGTTCTCTGTAGTACTCCTGGACAGCAGCCTTCAATTGACGTTTGGCAACATAGTATGGAACCGCGTGAGTGTGTGTCTCATAATCTCTTCTGTTGCTTTCCCTCTGGCTGTCTGACTGCGCTTCCTTTCTTCTCTTGAACAAACCAGTTGGAACTGATGGAAGGTCAAACTTGTTCAGTCTGCTCAACCCTGTAGTGGTCTTTGAAAGTCCTGCTTTGAAATGCTCGGCGGGTTGTGAGTTGCTCTTGCTCTTGATTCTTGCCTTTTCCTCCCTGAGATGGAACATCTGGTCCTGAAGGAGTAGGAAACGTGTCACACAGTGGTCTTCTCTCTCTTTGTAGAACGCTTCGATATTCTTGAGCTGCTTATCGAGCCACTCGATGAACTCCTTCTCGTTCGTCTCGTTCAAGTTCTCAAGTGGGACACCTTCATTCAGCACAACTGAGCCCCCTCCATATGTGTCAGGGTTGCTTCCAGGCCGTACGTGTTCCCCAAGTGGCGTACCAACACTTGAATCAGGACCCAAGTTCCCGCTCCGTGATCCCCTCACTGCCTGTAGCAAAGGGGTGCGGTCATCCTTTGGTGCCTCTTCGGTGGCTTGTGATGTAGGGTTGATCTCTGGCGTCAGTGCTGCTGGAGGCAGTTCAAAGGACGCAGATGATGTGTTTCGTTGACGTGGTGGAAATGAGAAGTCGCCGAACTTGATGCTTTGTGGCAGCGGGATACCAGGCGTGCCTGATGTGAATGTCTTGGTGAGTGGCGGTGCCTGCACCAGCTTCTTGATCTTCTTCTTTCCCCCTTTGTAGTCCAGGTACTTTTCCTTCCACTCTGGCACCAAGTTCTCAGCAAGAAACTCTGCAAATTTCATCGTGGCTGGAATGTGCTTGTTTTGTGCTGGTGGTGATGTGCTTGTTGTGCGGGTTGGTGATCAAGCTTCTCCACGTGCTCCAGTGTTTTTGTTCCAGTAGCGAGATGACCTGTCCTGACCACTTCTCGGCAAAGTCAAAAACGGTTCTTCACTTTGGAAAACACAGCTCTCCGGTGGACCGGTGTTCAAAGGGTGTAGGATTGACGAATAAAATCCCTCAGAATCGTACGACGCACAGATTCTCATTGCAGAAGGAGGATGCGCAGAAGTGACCAAAACAAAGCAGCGGCACATAATTTCGCGTGCGTGCCCTGACCAGCCGTGTGCGGCTACCAATGTGTCCCCTACCACCGCCGCAGAGTGCCAAAAACGGCGGGTTCTCGATGGCAACGAAGTCGCCTCGCTGGCGCAATCGGTAGCGCTTACGACTCTTAATCGTACGGTTGTGGGTTCGAGCCCCACGTGGGGCACATTCGTTTATTTTTTTGCATCTTCTGGACACGAAAATGGTAGTTTTTGAGCTGGAATTCTGATTGGTCGTGCTCTGGAGCCGAAATATGGAGGATTCGCTGAGTTATGACAGTTTTAGCGAGGTGAGGGGTCTCTGGTTGGCCCCCGCGTTCTTTGTTCGCGCTCGGGTCTCAGGAACATCTGTGGAGATCTTTCTCGGACTACGCTCTACACTCCAATCATCACCAGAGTACACAAAATGGCCCAGAGAAGAGTTGTTGTAACCGGTCTTGGTCTCGTCTCTCCGCTTGGAGTTGGTGTGAAGAAGTCTTGGTCCTCTTTACTGGCGTCAAAGAGTGGCATTGTGTCAACGGATACACTGCAAGATGACAGATTTGCAGGCATCCCATCCAGAGTTGCAGGTGTTGTCCCCAGAGGCCCGCTATCAGAAGGCAAATGGGACGAGACTGAACATTTTGAGGCTGGAGAATCACGGCGTATGTCATTGTTCTCACAGTATGCCATTGCAGCAGCTGAAGAGGCACTCCAAGACGCCCGATGGATCCCGCAAACCTCTGAAGACCAAGAGATGACGGGAGTCTGTATCGGATCAGGAATCGGAGGGTTTACAGAGACATACGATCACTCAGTTTTGTTTTCGACAGGTGGGTACCGCAAGGTCCAGCCACTGTTCATCCCCAAGATGCTGCCGAACATGCCGTCTGGACTAGTGTCGATCAAGTACAATCTCAGAGGCCCGAACCATACAGTCAGCACAGCATGTGCTACGGGGAACCATGCCATCGGTGACGCTTACAGATTCATTAAGGATGATTACGCCAATGTGATGCTTGCTGGTGCAACTGAAGCTTCTGTTCATCCATTGGCACTTGCCGGTTTCGCTCGAGCAAGATCGCTGTCTCAAAAGTTCAATGACGAACCAACCAAATCATCACGGCCATTTGACAAGGATCGTGATGGATTCGTGCTTTCTGAAGGATCTGGTATTGTTGTCCTTGAAGAGCTTGAGCATGCTAAGAAGAGAGGTGCAACCATTTACGCTGAGATTGTCGGGTATGGTCTTTCTGGAGATGGCCACCACATCACCGCGCCGGCTCCTGATGGCAATGGTGCGATCAGATCTATGGAGCGTGCGCTGAGAGGAATTGACAAGTCAAAGGTGGACTACGTCAATGCACATGCTACTTCAACAAGTCTTGGTGATACCATTGAGTGTAATGCCATGAGATCTGTGTTCCTCACGCATAACGATCACTTCCATGTCTCCTCCACCAAGGGATCTACAGGTCATCTTCTTGGAGCAGCTGGTGCCATTGAGGCCATTTTCACTATACTGGCTGTTCAAAACAATGTCTGCCCTCCAACACTCAACTTAGACAGTATTGGTGTTGACTCTACAGGACTCAACTTTGTTGCAAATGAGCCTATTGAGAAAGAGGTGAGCCTGGCATTGTCCAACAGTTTTGGCTTTGGTGGCATCAACACCTCTTTGGCCTTCCAGAAGTACCAGTCCTCATGACAATCTGATGTACACTCAAGAGTCTAACTAGGATGAAACATATAAATAAGCGTGGATTAATTAATCATTAGAAGCGAAGTAATTCAGGTGTAAGTCTAGCAGCACAGGAGGAGAAAAAAGGGGGGCCGAAATGAACAAAGCAAGGAAGTGAAAACAATAGGTCGTGTCATCGTCAAGGGAATAGAGTGGTGAACCACCAAGGAGGGAAATCAAGCAACAGCATTATTTTTGTCTTCATCACACTTACAACACGTAAGGAATGATACACCACTTTGGGCCTTTCCCGTTAAACTTCTTCTTGTAGAAAGCATGGGTCTCTGTGGCGGAGACGGAGAGGTTGACAGCCACGAACAGAAAGCATAACAGGGATGTAGTGTTCCTCGTCAATCCATAAACTGAGAGGTATATCAGGATCTCGTCAAAGTAGTGAGCACAGCAGACGTATTTGAATAGGCCAAAGGTTGGAATGTTGTACTTTACCAAGCGCGCCATGTGGGTATGGTTCAAAAACTGATCGATGGATGAGAGAAGGAAACAGATGATGGAAATGAACATCAAAGGATTGAAGCCGGTGTCTCTGTGCTTGGAAACAGAGTGGAAGTCTGTGTTCAGGAACAACTGCAAAGACATGGCTGTGTAGAAGAACACGCCTGCCAAGTAGTGGGAGATGTTCATCTTGGATGTCCGACTGTAGCTCATGACAAGAACAGTTTCCAAGAAACGTCTCGTTGCGTGGCCCATCAGAAGGAAGAATGTCAGTCTGGACACTTCGAGTGGAATGGTGCCGTATGGTCTGTTCTCAATGTACTTGATGAATGGATCAACCGTCTCAAGCTTGATATCCCTATCTGTGATGAAGTAGCCGATAGATGAGAGCATGAGCAGAAGCACGTAAAAGTGGTAGAACCAAAATCTTGGAACACGGAGGTTCAAGAGGAGATGTAGGAGGGCATTTGCGTTGTTCTCATGTTCGGATTCGTTCTCTGGCTGGAGGGTCTTGCCGTACTTGAGGAATCCTGCCAACCCTGGGTGCCACTTCGCCACCAAGATGCCTGTCATGGCCACGAGGAACGAGAACTGGATCAGCCAGTCCATGGTCTGTAGCACGTAGACTGCCATCGTGTAGTAGTGGAGGCAGAGGAAGGGCTAGTTGAGTCTAGAGAGGTGTGAGTTGAGCAGTCGTGAGACGTGTTGGATGAAGGGCTTTCTCGCTTGATTTCGTTTCGCGTTTAAATTTGCATGTGCATCGCTGTTTATCTATAGCGCGGCGCTGGCTGGTGGTGATGTTTGGTGGTGTTTGGTGAGGGGCTTGGGACATTGTCATAGTTTATTATTAGACTCGGACTGTTGATGTTTGCGTGGGAGTTTTCTTCGCTTGTTTCTGGCGTCTCTGGGCGTAATCGCTGGCTCTTTGCAGTAAGCCTCGACCCCACAGCCCCTTCGTACATCGTACAAGCGACCAACTGCGGTCTAGAATCCACCACACTACAAACAACAAAGATCAAAAAAGGTCAATCGGGTCTCAAACTTCCGCTTCTCAACAGCAGCCAACAACTGAGCCTCTTCCCGTCTGTTACTGTGCTGCTCCTCGTGGTCATCTGGTGCCTGGTGATTCGTGGCTGTTAAAAGCGGTACGTCCACGCCACCAAAGGGGCTGTACTCGTTCCCTCTCAAAGCGCGGCCTTCAACACAATCAACCACACCTCCTCCACGTTCCTCCACGTCCATCACGAACCACAGAGCCCCACAGGAACTCCTCAATGTCGCTCTCAAAGCTCATCAACAAAGCAACTGATCCTACTCTCACTGCCGACAACTGGCAGTACAACCTGGATGTATGCGACAACGTCCTTGAGAACCCTGAGGAGAACTGTTCCGCAGCTGTCGAGCTTCTCAGTGAGAGACTCCAGCAGAGAGACGCCAACGTCCTCCTCAGAACACTCTCACTCCTCGTTGCTATTGCTGAGAACTGTGGATCTCGTGTACAGCAGTACATTGCCACCAAAGCCTTCACCCAGGTTCTTCTCAACAAGCTCAAGGACCCCGCCACCCATAAGGAGATCAAGACCAAGGTTGTCCAGGTCATTATCCAGCTCAAGGACTCGTTCTCCAAAGATCCTTCCCTCAGACCAATCCAGGATCTCTACAAGGATGTCACCCTCTCATATCCTCAGTACTTCCCACCATCAAAGCCACAGAAGCAGGCCTTGAGCTCCGAAGATGACGACCTCAAAGCGGCCATCGAATTGTCCTTGAGGGAATCTCAACAATCACAGCAAAACTACCAACAACCACAACCACAGGGCCAGGCTCCGCAATTCAGCAACCAGCAGCAGGCTCCACAACAAGCTCCATATCCACAGCAGGCTCCACAACCACAGCAGGCTCTCCAACAGCAGCCAGCACAGCCACAGCCACAGCAGCGCACTTTCTCAAGAGTCCGTGCTCTGTATGACTCATTCTCAACTGACCCAGCAGACCTGAAGTTCCACAAGGGAGATGTCATCACTGTCATTGAGCGTGTATACAAGGACTGGGGAAAGGGTTCTCTGCATGGTAACATCGGTTTATTCCCGTTCAACTATGTGACTCCCCTCTACGATCCAACACCACAGGAACTTGCTGAAGAAGTCCGCAAGGAGGATGAAGTCCTTGCCAAGTCCAAGCAGATTGAGAAGCTGTTGGTTCTGTTGACCAATGCACAGACAGAGGACCAGGCTATCCAGCTCACTCAGAGCGAAGAGTTCAAATTGCTGTACCAAGACATCGTCCTCATCAAGCCAGAGCTGGCCAACTTGATTGACAAGTACAGACAGCGTAAGGATGACCTGATGGATCTTTACAAAAAGCTCAAGTCTGCCACAAACATGTACGAGGATATCACTGACCCATTGAGACAACCTCAGTACCAACACACGCAGCTGCAGCAACCGCAAATTCCGCAGTATGCTCAGCAGTACCAGCCACAGCAGCAGTATCAGCAGAATGTGTACCCACAGCAGCAGCAAACTCAACAGCAGCAGCAAACTCAACAGCAACAGCAGCAGCAACAGCAGGTCTATTCTCAACAGCCACAGTTAACTGGACAGGGCCAGCAACAGACTCCATCTCAACCACAGGCTCAGTCCCAGGGACAAGCCCAGACCCACCAACAAACTACACTGTCTCCTCAGTACACTCAATCCCAATCTCTTCCACAATTGGCACAAACTCCATCAGTCCCACAGGGCATTCCTCCAATTCCACAGGGCATGGCGCCGAATTTCGGCAAGACTCCAATTCCACGCCCATCCAACCAAACGGAGTATAGCCAGATGAACATCTACGACCCCCCGCTTCCACCGCAACAGGATCAGCAGCAAGCTAACTTGCCATATCCACAGTGAGCATCTACACACTCATTAATACATACTTAAGGTTATGTTCTGTAGCTTGTAACGATCAGGTTTTTCGCATAGATGGTGGACGCATTAGAGCGCGCGCCTACCATAAGGGCTTCTTGACCCCCTAGGCGATACACTCGCACCATCCCTTTATATGGCACATCTAGCACGTCAAGTATGTACATCCATATCCAATAGATACATTCAAGAACGGGTTTGAACAAAAAGTCAACGGGCTGGGGTGTAGTGAAGCGTTTCGTTGCGCGATGGTACTCTCGCCCAAACAGACGCGGACACTCCAAACGCATACAACTTCATCATTTTTGAACGAAAACACCTCAAAATCGTCCAATCAGGCGCCAAAGGGAGAATTGGGCTCAAAAATACGAAATTGGATAAACCAGAAGCAAAAAAAAATTGAAGAAGTGCCATTACCTGGAATCGAACCTGGGTTTGCGCTGCCACAAAGCACTGTACTGACCACTATACTATAATGGCTTCTTCGAAAACCAAATATTTGATACTTTTCCCTACGCGCTTGATATGGTAGGGACACGACTATGATTTTGTGAGTTCTCATATGACTCTTTACCATGAGTGAGCATCCACAAGCTAGATTAAACACTCTCAGATCCCTTTATTGAAGTTTGATAAGGCTAATTTTGTCCCAGGATCAGTCGGGATTGAGGACATTGAGCTCTTACAGCTTGTTTGCATCGTTGTGTCCTATCAGGCGCGCATCATATAACATGTTTAACAACCTCAGGAGAGTGTTTTTAAGTCGATTCTTGCTGTTTTAAAGAGACTTTCAACGTACATATGAAGTTAGCTGTCGATAATTGATCAATTTTATAAGTAAGATTGCACAGATTTCCTTGAATCTCGAGTAAAACATTTCAGATGACAACCACAGATCGTACCTCTTACTTTAGAGATTTTTTCGAAATTTTTTGATTGACAAAACTACCGCTAAATAGATATTGATAGTAACCTAAATTAACTAGATTTTTTGAACTACAGGATCAGCCATTCAAAGGGGCATTTAAAGGCATTCCAAGGCCGGGACATAATAGTTAAGTTTAGGGTATGTCCGGGTGTTTCCATATGGTGTACGGATGCGTACCCTCTACCTAGAGCTGGTACGAACTTGCAGGCTCGTCAGTTAGATTCATCATGCAGCGTTACACCGCGCTACCTAGTGGGTTGACCTTGATGATACGACTAATTTACTTGATAATGCTCCCCAAATGGCACTTTCCCTACCCTAGCACCCTTTATAACCATCATCGTCCATGATCACACGGACTGATCTATCACATTTAACCCGGACACCAAATATTTCGTGGCCGTACCGTGTATTTTAGCAGGCTTTGTCGGGTAAAGCGCGCAATTCCTGGCATTCGAAGAAGCCATTATAGTATAGTGGTCAGTACAGTGCTTTGTGGCAGCGCAAACCCAGGTTCGATTCCAGGTAATGGCACTTCTTCACCTTTTTTTGCTCACCTGATGCTTTTTTTTTCTTTTTTTTTTTTGCTGATTCAGCCTGCTTTGCCGCTTCCAGCTGATCTGGGATGTCGATATTAGTATTTTAATGTAGTGTTAAAAAGTGTGCTGAGGTCGATTGAACGGGCCAACCGTTTTTCGGCGTTTTTAAGCGTAGGACGTAGTTCCGCGCGCGCGTTCAGAATTCTCTGATCGTATGGATCTTCTTGAACTACTTGAAGTCTTTAACCGTTATTTGAATATTTCATAAACATCTCTCTTACACACATTCTAAAGCGTAACATTCTCCTCTCCTTGTAAAAAAGTTCATTCCCCTCTGAGTTCAGCAAACATAAGATGATGTTCAAAAGAGTTCGAATCTGACTGTCAAAGCCAGAATTCCTCCCCCTGTTCAAGCACCCATTGTGATACACATCCTCACTCCTGGAACAAACCCGTGTTTGTTGTTGTTTTGTTTTTCATGTCTTTTCTGTCTGTTCATAATCATATGGATGTGGAAAAGGATGCAATTTACTTGGTGGAAGTCTGAAGAGCCTCCAAGACCTCAATCTGGATGGCGGCAGTGGCAGCAACGGCCTCGTCAGCGGAGGTGACGTTCTTCTGAGCCTCAGCCAAAAGGGACTTGATAGCCTCAGCTGAGAAAGCAGAGGTCTCGAAAGCCTCAATGGCGGTGATGGACAAGGTGGAACCTGGCTGGACGGTAGCGAAACCACCAGAGACAAAGTACTCCTTGGTGGTACCGGCGGACTCAATGATCTGAATGACACCTGGTCTGAGCTGCTCGATGATTGGAACGTGGTTAGCGAGGATACCGAAGTCACCGTTAACACCTGGGACGTTGACCTGAGTGACCTCCTGGGCGGAGAAGAGAGTCTCGTGTGGGAGGGCCAAGGAGAGCTTGAGGACGTCGGAGGAGGCAACGTCGGCGTAGCCTCTTCTGGCAACGGTGTTGGCCTGACGAGCAACAGTTCTGAGGGCGTTGAGTCTGAACATTGTGTGTGTAAATCGGAGAGCCAATTGGGTGGTTGTGCAGGAGAGAGAGCGAGCTGGGTGTGATTGTCTGTGCTTCCGTACGTGTTTGTTCGGGTGCTTTTTTCTTCCCCGTTGGAGAGGCCTGTGTTTGTCAGATTTTCATTGGCCGTGAGATGTGCATAAGTGGAGCCGCGCGGTGTTGCGCGCTATGCCGAGATTACATGGAGTTTCGAGAAGGCTGAGAGACATAATGCTTTGGTTGAACTTGAAGCTTTTGTCACGACAACACAAGAGCTCCAGAGAAGGGTATAATAACACGAGGATGAGCACACAGGTCGAGAATGTTGTGACATCGTTCAACGTGAGTCTTGAAATGAATGTGGGAGGATCGTTTCCGACATCCACTAACATGTACACCCACAGGAGGTCTTACTACAGACAAGCCACACATTTGACAGCCTGTACTGGGACAAGTCGGCAAATCTCGTGCTTCCAAACCAGAGGAGCCATAGCGAGAAGCTTGATGAGGCCGTGCGGAACTTCAACAAGTCACTGGACTCGCTGTTGATACAGCTCAATGATATTGCAGTGTTTGAGCTCAAGCTTGAGCATCAGGCCGTGGAGCGAGAGAAGGCCGCTGAGCTTGCCAGACAACAGAAGGAGCAACAGCTACACAAAGAGGAGGTACAGACAACACAACAAAAGCAGGAGCAGGATCAGCCGATGGTCCGTGACAACAGCTTCAGCGAGTCGAACAACATCCTGGACGACATCAACGACTTCCTCTCAACAGTTCCTGAGACAGACGACATTGGAATGTCTGGCGACTTCAACGACAACATTCAACAGTTGTTGATGGAGAGCAACGGCGAATACGGCAACGGTGGTATCAACATGGCAGAGTTTGGCATTGATCCGTCTAGCAACGAGTTTGGCGGGGATCAGCAACAGTCACAGGGCCAGACCCAGACCCAGAACAATGGTAGCATGGACTTTGACGCTTCCAACATCTTCAACGAGATCGACTCGATGCTGAACCTGTGACCACAATTCAATCTAATGACCGTGTACGAACATCTCATCTACTGTAGCCCGGAAAGGGGGAACCTGTGTATAACTTACTTGAGAAAGATGACCATGACCGTGACGTTGTCTGTTGTGTGCTTGCGGAGCGCCAGATCCACGAGTGCTCTAGCCGCCAGAGTAGCGTCCGTGAAGCCCTGGATGGCATCACATGCCTGCTGGTCAGTTGCCACGTCCCACAGACCGTCACAAGCAATGATGATGAAGCGGTCGAGGGCCGTCTCAAGCTCCACCGCCGTCGTGTATGGCGCACCGATCACGAGCTCCTTGAAGTACTGATCTCCCAGTGAACGCGTCACGGCAAGCATGCCATTGACACGCGCCTTCATCACCATTCCTCCAGCACGCTCCACACGACGCGCCTCGTTGACATCAGAGGCCTTGTGGTCGTACGTGAGGCGGATGGCCTTGTTATCACGGCACAGCACGATTCGTGTGTCTCCCACGTTGGCGGTATAGAGCATCCGTTTATACTTCGTGCGGTCAATCTCGTGCTCCGGCGTGTCTGTGGTGTCAGAAGACAGTGATGTCTCCGGTGTCTCTGGATCATCTGAGGCGTCTGTTGTCTGGTCTTTTGATGAAGGAGCAGCTGAAGGTGTGGGCGGCTGATCGGGAAGCTCCCACCGCAACAGAGCCACGGCGGCAGTGCACCCACTGGGTCCCTTGACACTCTTGGACATCTGTGTGTCTGCCTCGAGGAAGGCCTCGTTAAGCAGGTTTCTCACATCGTCACCTTCACGCGCCACCAGCTTGCGCTCAACAATGGAATGGAGGTACTGCCCACACCACTTGGCCGCCTGTTTACCCGCGTGGCCGTCAAATATGGCAAAGTAGCCCCAATCCAGGCGTTCTGCAAAGTTCTCCACGTACGTGTGGACGTCCTCCATCGTGGGGCGGTACTTGACATTGGTGTTTTCTGCCACTCCGACCGAATAGCTCAGTGTGTACTTGCCCTGTTGTGCCGTCATGTCGTTGCTTGTTGTACTGTCACAGCTCGGATTGTATAGCGCTTCGGCACCGAGTTTGAGCTTGCCCATCAGTCTGGACAACGAGAGCCGCTTGTGCTCTGTGTGAACCACCGAAGGCAGCCTCGTGGGGATGTGCTCCAGCTTGGTGTGTGGGTGTCTGTGCGGCTGCGCTTGCCTGGATCCCTGCTGTGGTACTGTGCGTTGGAGTAAAGTACCGGAGATGGGCTCTGCAGAAGGGAGAGACAAGAAGAGTCTGGCAATTGCGTGGTCAGGATGCGGGGATAGAGATCTGGCGTGTTCTCAGTGCAACAAGAGCAAAAGAGGACAGAAGATACCACTGGTTTTGATGCTTTTCAGGGACCGGAGAGGCTGTGATACTGCGCCGTCGACGGCTTGAGTCTCATTTCTTGTGGTTCCGGACCTTGCGCGGTGTCCGGGTGCCGGTGCCGCTTTTGAGCGCGTCTGGATCGGCTACTCTCTAAAATCAAAACAATTGTAGCTTTAGGCATGCAAATACACAATCACAAATACAATCCCTCCAATGACTCATCAACCTTGGTCTTCATGACATTCTCCTTAGCCTTGATGAAGTCTGTGCTTGTCACCTGCATTCTTCTCTCTCTGAGAGCAATGAGACCAGCCTCGGTGGCAATGGCTTTAACTTCAGCTCCAGAAAGCTCATCCTTGGATGAAATGATGGCATCAACGTCGATACCCTCAGATAGCGTCATCTTTCTTGTGTGGATCTCAAAGATCTTCTTCAAGTTCTCAGAGTCTGGAGGTGGGAAGTGGATCTTACGGTCGATACGACCAGGTCTGATCAAAGCTGGGTCTAACGACTCAATGGCATTGGTGGCCATAATGACCTTGATATCACCACGGTCATCGAAACCATCCAGCTGGTTCAACAATTCAAGCATAGTACGCTGGATTTCCTTCTCACCAGATGACTGCGAATCATATCTCTTTGTACCAACAGCATCAATCTCATCAATGAACACAATGGATGGAGCATTGTCAGCTGCAAGCTTGAACAAGGATCTCACAAGCTTTGGACCCTCACCAGCATACTTCTGAATCAGCTCGGAACCAACCATTCTGATAAACGTCGCAGACGTCGAGTTGGCAACGGCCTTAGCCAATAGAGTCTTACCAGTACCTGGAGCACCGTACAAGATCACACCCTTTGGTGGCTGAATACCCATCTCACTGTAAAGTTCTGGGTGTGTCAATGGCAACTCAACCGCCTCCTTGACCTCCTTGATCTGTGACTCGAGACCACCGATGTCAGCGTATGTCTCCGATGGCGCCACTGCAACCTTCATGACACTCACAAGCGGATCAGCATCATCATCAAGCACACCGACAACAGACACAGACTTGTTGTGGAGCAAAACGGAACAACCAGGCTCCAGAAGCTCCTTGTCGACAAACGAGAGGATCGAAACGTAGTATTCTGGTCCAGAGCTCGAGCTGACAATAGCGTGATCGTCATCGATAATTTCTTCAAGTGTACCAACAGTCATAGGTGTTCCTCTCATCTCTTCGACCTTCTCACGTTCCTCGTTCTGCTTCTTCTCAAATGGCTTCAGGTTCTCCATAGAGGCAACGTACTGCTGTTCAATAAGCAGGTGATCATGGATACGTTGTGTCTTGAGCAGTTTGAGTTTGGAACGGTTACGTGGGAGCACGTCAGGAAGCTTCTCAGCAGTGGATGGACCACCTTTCCGTTTCTTGCGTCCGATTTTGGTCTTGACTGGTGGTTCGTATTTAGCTTTCTTTGGCTTGTCCTTCTTCTTCTGTGCGCCGCCACCAGGTAATCCAGATGCTCCTTGTCCCTGTTTTGAGTGTTAGTGCGCGTTCCAAGACGGAGTGAGACCAGTATCAAAGTGATCGTGATGACCTCAATTGATAAAACATCAGACACATACCATTGTTGATGATCTTTGTGTGTATTGTTGTGAGATCTTGAAGGGCGTGTTGGTGGTGTTCGTGTTGAGTGGCGTTGAATTGTTGTTGACAAGTGAATTCGCGAAACTTGGTAAGGGCACAGGGATCAACCTCTATCTCTCTACCAACCTACACCTAATCCTTCTTTAAAGTCGTAGGCATTCATTAGATTCCATAGAGGTCCACTTCACAACACAATGCTGAAGTTGTTCATTGCCGGGCCATCGTTCAATTTCTTCTTGGGGAACTTCTTTTTCGATTTTTGCCCGTTCCACTTCAGAACCAGGTACACTAGCTTCTTCGCCTCATGATAGTGTGTGACTGTGAAGCCAAGAGCTTGACAGATCTTGGTGAAGTGCCCCTTATCACAGTAACGGGAGTTTGTGAGACAGCTGAGCGGTAGTACAATGAACACCATGGCAGTGTGGTCGTCCTTGAGCAAAAATTCCTCAAATCTTCTCATCATCGCACCGCGCCCATCTGGGGTTGGCACAAAGTTCAGGACAAGCGAGCAGGAGATAAGGTTGAACCTCTCAGAATCATTCTTGGGTGTATCACGCTCCATGAAATCCTGCTTCGTGATGCCTGGTTCGTTGGAGTTTAGGTCAATCCGAGTCGTCTGTGCGTGCTTTCCAATGATGTTCTTCGTCGATAGACATCCAATCTCAAGAGCAGTCAGCTGTCCCTTGTGATCCTTCAGCTCGGGAACGTTGTCAAATAGCCACTTTGAAGAATCGGACCCTCTCTTGGACTCCTGCCCATCCAATGAGGCAATCTGGTACTTGGCAAGACCACCACTCTCCACGACTTCGTACTCGATCTTTCGTAGAATTTTCTGCATGGAGTCGATATCCGTCTCGTTGCTCACACCGAGAAGTTCCTCCTCAGTCGGGATAGAAGTGGCCTTTGGTGCTGTGATGAACTCGTGGATGTTGTCGTCATTGATCTTGACGCGGTGTACCTCTCCCAGCTTTCTGTAGATGACATCCCTCTTGTTGATGAGCAAATGGTATCTGCGGATGATCTTTCGTGTGTGCTGCGGCTTGATGGACGGCTTCGTGTATGTCTTCCCCGTGATGGACTTGTTTCTCCGTAAGAATCCAGACGCCTTTGCCATTCTGAACAACAATAAGCCTGTAAAGAGCCAAACACCAAAGATCAAAGGATCTGCTCCAGCCAAATTTTTCGAATATGCCTATGCTGACATAAGCGATGAGGCCCAAGAAAAAATTCGGTCGGGCCCTACAAAGCAAAAACGTCTCTTTCTCTTTCTCTTTGTTCTTGATCTCGATCTAACTAAATCAAACGATTATCTTTGAAATGGTGTCGAACAACTTGAAGAAAGTGTTTTTGGAGAAGAAGAAAGCCGCCGTCAAGGGTCGGGTCGAGAAGCCGCTAAAGAAGGGAAAGAAGAAGACTGCGAAGAAGCCAACCACAACTGTCACCAAGCCTCAGCCAACAATCGTCAAGTCGGACGGTTTGCAATGGAAGAGCGTCGAAATCCCAGATACACTGGATGACTTTGGTGGTTTCTACGGCTTGGAGGAAATTGATGGAGTTGGCATTGAATATGTTGACGGAAAACCACAATTTGTGGTCAAGGATGAGTCCAAGCTTGCAAAGGAGGGCGAACAAGAGGAAGAACTTCTGTTCGAGTTTCCACCGGAAACAAGAAAGGTCCCAAAGACTCAGTTCGACGAGATTGATGTTGCGGACACAGAGATGAAAGACGAAGACGATGAGAGTGTCGCAGAGAATGTGAGCTCTGAAGAAGAGTCCGAGTCCGAGGAGGAGTCTGAGGATGAGGACGAAGATGAAGACCAAGCTTCTGACGACGACACTGGAAAGTCTACCAAGAAGGCGAAGTCAAAGAAGATCCAAAAGCAAGAGAAGATCCTGGAAGAAGGTATCACTACAGGTCTGAACTTCTCAGAGATTGAACTCCCTGATGGTGACGTCGACCTCCCAGCCTGGTCAAGCTCGAAGCTTTCACCATACACACTCCAGGGTCTCAATAAGCTTGGATTCACCAAGCCAACTCCAATTCAGAAATCAACCATTCCACTTTGTATGAAGGGTGATGATATCATTGGTAAGGCCTCCACCGGTTCTGGTAAGACCCTTGCTTACGGTATTCCAATCCTTGAGAAGCTTGTGGCCGACCCATCCACCACATCCCCAGCCGGTGTTATATTTACACCAACAAGAGAGCTGGCACACCAGGTTGTCGACCACTTGACCAAGATTGCCAAGTTCTTCCCATTCACACAGAGTTCCATTCTGAGTTTGACAGGTGGTCTTTCTATCCAAAAGCAGGAGAGATTGTTGAAGTACCCAGGATCTGGTCAGATCATTGTTGCCACCCCAGGTCGTTTCCTCGAGCTTATACAGAGAAACAAGGAGCATGCAAAGAGATTTGGTAACATGGAGATCCTTGTGCTCGATGAGGCTGACAGATTGCTCCAGGATGGCCACTTTGATGAGTTCGAACAAATCATCAAGATTCTCACAGGAGCAAGATCCAAGCAGGGAAGATGGCAATCGCTGATTTTTTCTGCAACTTTTGCATTGGAGTTGTTTTCAAAGCTTGCAAACAAGGGATATAAGCCAAATGAGAAGAGTACTGTCGAGGAGGAGAACAAGAAGGTTTTGGAGGTTCTTCACAGCAAGATCCACTTCAAGTCGAAGCCAAAGTTCATTGATCTCAATCCTAACGGAAAGCTAGCACAGGATATTCTTGAAACACTTGTGGAGTGTCTTCCAGCAGAGAGAGACTTGTTCTTGTACTACTTTTTGCTGATGTATCCAGGAACAACGTTGGTGTTTACCAACGCCATTGACTCGGTCAAGAGACTTGTGCCATACTTGAACAACCTTAACATTGAGACATTTGCCATCCACTCCAATATGATCCAGAAACAGCGTCTCAAAAGTATTGAGCGTTTCAAAGAGGCTTCTGAGAAGAACCGTGGTGTCAACAAATCTACTGTCCTCATTGCTTCCGATGTGGCTGCCAGAGGTCTTGATATCAAGGGCATCCAGCACGTCGTCCACTACCATCTTCCAAGAAGTGCAGATGTCTACATCCACAGATCTGGTAGAACTGCCAGAAGTGGTACTGAGGGTGTTTCAGTCATGATTTGTTCTCCGCAGGAGGCAAGTGGTCCACTGAGAAATCTCCGTAAGGCTCTGTCAGACGACAAGGCAAAGTTCAGAGGTAAGGCTACGAGAAAGTGGACGAAGGATGTTCAGAGACTGCCGATCGAGACCGACATTTTGACACAGTTGAGAGAGAGATCAACGCTGGCCAGTGAGTTGGCTGACAGTGAAATCAACACTAAGTCGTTGCACAAGGAGGACAACTGGATGAAGCAGGCGGCCGAGGATCTTGATATCGAGTTGAGTGACGAAGAGCGTTCTGATGTCTTCCTCCAGAAAAACAGACTCAAAAAGGAGAACAAGAAGCTCGACAAGACACAGACCGGTAACAAGAGATGGGAACTCACCCAGCTTCTCAAGAATCCAGTGAGGAAGGATCTGAGAAGAAGTTACCTGACTGGTGGTCTACAGAATTTGGCTGACTCGATTGTGAAGGGTGTTGGTCACGACAACATCATTGGACACGACAAAACGGACGCCCTTGAGCAGTTGAGAAAGAAGAACAAAAAGGTCAAGCAGAAGGCAGACAAGGAGGAGTCTGATTAATATACCGGAGGACGACAGTACATGATTGCATATAGATTAGAGATCATAAAACGTAGTTCATTAGGTACAACATCATTCCAAGGCTAGACCAGAAATCATGGCTTCCAGCTCCTCTTCTTCTTTCCTCAACATCTCTTCCAATTCCATCTGGTATGCGTCCTCCTGGTCCTCTTCAGAGACATCACTCAACTTCTCAAACATCTGTGCGACTTCATTGGCTTCCTTCTTCAACTTTTCATTTTGCTCCTTGGCATCCTGTACCATCACAAATCTCTCCATTTCATCTGTTCCACCACGTATTTTCAATTGCTTATCGTCTCTTCTTGTGTCCCTGTCCCTCTTGTGGAAGGGCACGTAGTTACGCGTCCGAAGTGTGTACTTCTCACCGAGTGTCCTTGACTTGACGGGACTTTCCTTATGGCATTGCCTTACGGGAGAAGACATGGGTTGTTTCATATTCTGAGCACGCTGGCGGACGCGTTTCTCCATCTTTTCCAGGAGATCAGTGCCTGTTGTGTCATCGTCATCATCGGAGTCGGGCGAGAAACGGCGATGCGGTACTGTGTGACGTAGTGGCGTGTTGTGCTGTTTTTCCTTCAGAGGAGACATTTCCATTGGCATGTGGTTGGATGTTGGCATATACTGAGTCTCCATGAAGAAGAGGATAATGTAGAGTGAGTTCGATGTTTTGTAGCAACTTGATAGATGAATGGACGGAGATGATGAGCTGGCCCACGCGTGCACGCGTTTTCTCCACGCTTCAATTTCTTTGTCGGGGCACACCCTCTTGATCTAAGGACCAGAGACACGGACACACTACAATCCACCCGAATTGGTCATAAGCATATTATAAATAGGCCGGAATCATCGTCTGAAGATATTTCCCGATCCCTTAATCATCTCATCAATCGCATTTAGCGCGTCCATATCAATATCTGGCAGCGTGAAGTTGGTAAAGTCAAAGTCCAGCTTGTTCTTGTCGATCCAGTCACATCCCGTATCACTCTGTGGACTCAGGGGTTCACCAGGATCCAAAGTGCCCGATAGAGAGTCACTCTCTATTCCAGTAATGTTGTATGACATACCAATGGCAAGTGGATCTTGTGTTGAGATCTTGCTTGAAGACGAACTCTCACGATCAACAGAGATAGAGAACGACGGCGATTTGGCAATGCCTGATGACGAAGTGCTGCCATCAGTGTACTGCTTGAAATTGGCCGAAATCTTTGTGTGGAGGGAAGGCAGGAGCTTCGCAACTGTCTCCATCAAGTAGTTGGCAATCTTGGAACTCAGGTAGAAGTGAGCAGAAATCTGGTAGATTCCTGAAAGCTCGAGCTTCATGTACTCTTCGTAGATACTCAGGTCTCCTGGATGAGGTTGGTTCTGCTCTTGGTTCTGTGATATCTGTGTCGTCCACAAGTATGCAGAGAGGTGGACGAGACCAGCAAAGGCCAACGAACATGCACTCAAAGGCGTTCTCTTCAGGATATCGATAGGGTTGGTGTCAATGAGGGTCTTGGCAATCAAGTTCGCAGCATCAATGGTCTTTCTCGTTTCAATGATCTTTCTGGAGTTGATCATATCCTTCTGACTCGGCAAGTCCTGACAATTGTCATCATTCTTGTTGAGCTGATCACTCAAGAGCTCCACACTCTTCAGGTTTCTTGGAACGTCCGATCTCCAGAGGAAGGACAGAGGTCTGTGTGTGAATATCTTTGCGTAGTTGAGCATGATGATACCTTGGTGCACACCTTCATTCACAACACCATTCTCATCAATGAGGAAGGGCAGCTTGTAGAAATCTGGATTTGAGAACTTGAGCTCCCAATTCGATAACGAGGCAGTCAACTGTGTGTGATGATGACCAATGGAGACATTTGAGAAGATGTAGTTGTTCAGCTTGACAGCCTCATCAACCAACTTTGATGTACACGATCTGGTTTCGTAGTCAAACTCCTTCTTCGATGGCACTGTTGGGAAATTGACAAAGCACTGCGTCTGTGCCAGCGGAGACAACGTCTTTCCATCAGCACACCCAATGATGATATCAAGGAAGAATAACTCCCAGAAGCAACGTCTGGCTGAATCCTTCAACACGAAGTCACTCAATGATCTCGCTCTCTTTGTGTTGAAAAAATTGATGTTGATCTCATCAGTTACTGATCCAGAAGGCGTGAGCCCAGAAGGCGGGATTCCTCCATTGTAACCCTTTGCGTAGTTGCCATTGATGTCTTCCCCCGAGAAAGTCTCCACGTCCAAGTTGTTGATATCCAGACTCAAAGCGAGCTCAATAGCTTGCTTTCTTAGGGTCGTACTGAGATCATGAAGTGCTGAAATATGACATACCAACGACAGGAGGATGAGCGTTTGAAGAGAAATGACATCCTTAGGAGAATGGTTAATGTGGTCTGAGATCTCAACGGCAATTTCAAAGACAGCGTTGATGTTCTTGGCGTATTGTGATGTGGTGTAACCGTCTCCAAGAACCTTCATGACTCCGAGAAGCTCCTTTGGGTTGTCTGTGGCGGCGAGAACCTCGTGGATGTCACTGAGAGGAGGAAGCACAGGGTGAGCACTGTGGAACTTGGAGTAATAGTTGTTCACGACTGACTGGATGTTGAATGTCTGGGAGAGATATTTCTCCGATGGCTTGGTGTGCTGCTGCTGTTCGATCCCGATAGGATTTCTGGCGGATCGTTGGTGTGAGTCAGTAGTGCATGGAAGCTGAGTGAGAGAGCCATCCTTGAGGAAACCACAACTGGACTTGTCATGACCATTAGGACAACTTGCTGTGGTGCTGCTGTTACCTGCGACACAAGGCAGATTGGACATCTCAATGTCGCCTGGGTGGGGGATGACATTATCAGGATTCAGTTTGGCTTTCTTGGTGCCCTTCTTTCTCGAGCCACCTCTCATACTTTTGACATAAGAGCAGTCCTTTCCACTCTTGACACATCTCTTACACTTGGGGAGCGTACCATCGCACTTGAGATGGCGCTGACGACACTCGAGACAAGCACGCGAGACATGTTTGGCGTTTGGCTTGAGCGTAGATGCGTCTGCTGACTGCACCGGCGACAGATCCATCGGAGTGGGGGTTGTGAAGCTGAATAAGGATATCTTGGTCACGGTTGTGTGATGGGTGGCGCTTGGCGTGAACGAAAGCGGTGTATGTGATACCTTGGTGCTGGTACTGCTGTTGATGTTTTGTTGTAGGAGCAGTTGTTGTGGGCGGGGAGGTATTGTACTGTGTCCTGCGCTGGTATTGATTGTACGGCACTTGGTTCAAGACAGCACAGTGATCACAGATAGGTGCAACAGAGCGAACCGGTAGAGCAGTATTGTGTGGCGGCCTGTTGCGAGCTGGTACCGAGCCATGACCTCGCGTAGAGCTCTCTCTAATTTCAAACCCCGAAGTTTTTCTTGGTAAGGGCAACAGTTGATGGAAGCGCTCGATCGCGCTTCAGAGCTCCGTCGCGATGAAGGCCCAACGAGGGCTTGCCACCACCCAGCCAAGCTTTAGTTGAAGCAGCCCGATAGGAAAGAGGAATGTGATGTCTTCTTGAGATCTTCTTGAATTTTCAGGCCGCTCAGAAAATCACACGGCTTTGATGGCATCCCTTTCTGACAGCGACCATAAGTATCAGCCGTGGAGATGACTGAGGCGCCACAAACCGAGGGGCTCAATAGCCTATACAGAAAGGACAGACTGGTCAATAGAGCCGCGAGATTCCTATTGTTTCTTCAAAGTTTCAAGCCTGAGGGAATTTCCAGTCGCAGCGTGGCGAGTGAGGTTTGAGAGATAAACCAGCGCTATCTGAGACAGACCTACCAGAGATACCCTACCCCCTTAAATGCCTGCAATGCTCCGCCGAAGAAGCGGAGCCAGTAGTTGATGAGCTGTGATCGGAAGCGTATACTTTCTACGAGTGTTGAAAAGCCTTTTACAGGAGCTTCGCTCTGCTTTGTACATTTCAAAGGTATGGTCTTGTGCGGCGTTTGCATTGCCCCAGGTTTGATGACGAGCAAGACCTTCTTCGCGGCGACTCAAGAGAGTCAAGACATGCGTGGGGTTAAAGGAGTCAATGCAACCAGCTGACAAAGAAGCTGTCACAAACGGGACCAGCGCCAGGGGCTCAGATACAGTCCATATGGACCCACAACCATTCAACAGATGTAAAGACACTTCAACAACTGAGGCGTTATTTAGCCGTGATAATTGCACTACGCTAAACGGGCCGACCGGAAAAACCTTCGGGCTGGAGCCCACGCCATATCGCAAAAACCCCGGGTTTGCTCCGGACCCCTCCCCTATATCAGGCCAGGATGCCAGGATCATCGATGATATGCGGGCCATGGGCGCCAGGAGAATCTGCCGGTGCATGGCATGATCAGTCTCAACGAGATTGGCAGCGACGGCAGCAACTTCTGTTGTGGGGTAGAAGTTAAACATTGACTAGAGCTGTCGTGATAATTTCAAGCCGGGACATGATGCATCGGCTCCGATGTACTCTCGTATACTGGAACCGCGACGTAGAGACCACAACAAGACTTGAGTCAAGGCTAAAATGAATTATAAACCAACCGTATAAAGCTAACCATATATCACGAAGAACCTCCCTCGAAGAGATAAGAACAGGCATCGGCAAGTATGTGGATCTGGCCGTGAGATCTAGAGTCTGAAGGGATACGCGACTGCCATCAGCCGTAATGGCCTATGCAGCCACCCCGGCCCCGGACTCGTGGAAGCCTGCAGAAAAGACCCAACTGCGTCACAAAAGCTGGGGAATTACACACCCAGTCCCTGTTTCTCAGGCTATTCAGTGCTATGCCCTCGGGTAAATTCTCGTTCGCTTTATTTGAGCAATCTGGGTCTTGGTGCAGAGACTTGAGGCTAATCATCCCACATAATTCCCCGAGAACTGTACACACTGCATAACCAGACCTCGCTCGGAGTCACCAGAAGATACAGAATGGATCTGAGAATCGACCTCAAGACGCGTGGTAACTTGTGACTTGTGAATTTGGTGCATTTACCTGTGACACGTTCTCCGCAGTAGCTTGCGCCATGTATAAGAAGTCATGAGTCGCCCCCTTGACTCCACATCTCGATCCGGAAATACTGCTATCTGAGCCCTCTACTCACTAGTCTTCCATCATGGGTCTTGAGAACAACAAATACGTGAGAAAATATCTCAAAATCCAAGAGAAAACTGAGGGATCCACCACAGTGGCCATCCTTATCGGTCTCTTTGCCGCTTTTGGTGGTGTCCTTTTTGGTTATGACACAGGAACCATCTCTGGTATTCTTGCCATGGACTATGTCTTGAAGCACTTCCCTGAGGACCACCCAGGAGTGGACGGTGCTGCAGGTGTGTTCTCTTCAAGTGAACACTCTATGATCGTGTCTCTTCTTTCTGTCGGTACCTTCTTCGGTGCCCTCGGCGCACCACTGCTTTCTGACACCATTGGTCGTCGTTGGACTTTGATCATTGCCACTCTTATCGTCTTTAACTTCGGTATCATTCTTCAGACTGCTGCCACCAACATTGAGCTCCTGACGGCTGGCCGTGTCTTTGCAGGTCTTGGTGTTGGCCTTGTTTCCGCTGTCATCCCACTTTACCAAGCCGAGTGTGTTCCACGCTGGATCAGAGGTGCCATCACTTCCTTCTACCAGTTCGCCGTCGCCATCGGTCTTCTCCTCGCTGCTGTCATCAACAATGCTACAAAGGACATGACAAACACAGGATCATACAGAATTCCAATTGGCGTCCAGTTCATCTGGTCTCTCATCATCACCATTGGAATGTTTTTCCTTCCAGAGACCCCACGCTTCTACATCCGTAAGGGTAAGCACGAGGATGCTGCCATCTCACTCTCTAGACTGAGACGTCTTCCAGTTGATCACCCTGCTCTTGTTGATGAGCTTGGTGAGATTCAGGCCAACTTCGACTATGAAGTCTCCAACGGTGGCGGTGGATGGTTGGACTGCTTCACGAACAAGAACCATCAGTTCAAGAGGGTCATGACCGGTGTTTGGCTCCAGGCTTTCCAGCAGCTCACAGGAATCAACTTCATTTTCTACTACGGTACTACCTTCTTCAAAAACTCTGGTATTGCCAATGAGTTTATGATCTCTGTTGCTGTCAACGTTGTGAACGTCGGAATGACTCTTCCAGCCACTGTCCTTTCTGAGACTTGGGGTCGTCGTGCCTTGCTAGTGTATGGTGCCTTGGGTATGGCTGTTTCTGAGTTGCTCATTGCTATCATCGGTACTGCTGCAAGTTCTTCAAGTGCCAACAAAGCCACTGTTGCCTTTACTTGCATCTTTATTGCCTTCTTTGCTTCGACTTGGGGCCCAATGGCTTGGGTTATGATTGCTGAGATCATGCCGCTCAGTATCAGAGCCAAGGGTGTCGCTATGTCCAGTGCTTCCAACTGGTTGTGGAACTTTGCCATTGCTTACGCTACACCATACTTGGTTGATGACACTCCAGACTCTGCTAATTTGGGATCCAAGGTTTTCTTCATCTGGGGTGGTTGTAACTTGCTGTGTTTCGTCTTTGCATATGTGATGATCTTTGAAACCAAGGGTCTTACTTTGGAGCAGGTTGATGAGATGTACGAGGCCACAGACAAGGCATGGCACTCTGTTCAGTTTATTCCTACTGACCACAAGTTCACTAATGCTGTTGTTGATGTTGAGGAAACTCAGGTGCATTCGAGTGATGTTGACAGCTTCTCCGAGAAGCCTACCGGCGTGGTTGAACACATCGCTTGACTGTACGATGATGGCTTGACGCGTTCAAACCTCACTAGCTAGTATGTGACTGTTTATATTCTGTTTCTTTTCAAACCATATTACATAGACCCCACTTCATCCCTACTCACCAAACGTCTTATAGCCTTTACTGAAGACAGTTGGTGATATTTGTACCAATTTTGGCGGACAGGGGCTTTGAAGTCCCATGACGTCATTTCAGGGGCTAAAACTCTGCCAACAGGTCCGGGGTACAGGGTACAGTCTACACCCAAAATATCCGATCGGAGAATCTTGGAGCTAGCTCGGATTATTTAGACACTAGCTCGACCATACTGACATGTAAGATCAGCAGAACGCTACATTCAAACAGACCGCCAACAGCTGGGCCGCTGGAGGGGGTCATGGCGGAGCCAAGTGTCCGCTTTGAATGACTCCTTGGGTGCACGCCGCACCATAGCCTGTGGAGGGCCGTTAAGATTTTGAGACACACAATGCTAGATGAGCAAGCAAGACCTGGCGAGAGACACGATTGAGACCGCACAGTATCAAGGCTACAGTCTCGCGGGTACTCTCCATCCTCGAGTCTAAAGGTATACTGAATCTTGCTAGCGCAAATGAGAACGCTTATATAGCTGCACCACAGAAGTCCCAACTAGTGTCTTGACTGTGAGCAAATATTGTCGAGCTGCAGTTATCGAATAGATCGATGGCTTCACTAGCTTATATTATCAGCCACAATTACCTCTCACAAGTGATGACGTGTATAATATACGCCCTAGTCCTATGAACTCAGGTTGAAAGCCCATTCATCCGAGTGCACCCCTCAATCTTGAGATTTGCAGTCAGTAACAATGTTTGGAGTATCACCTTCGTTTTAGATCGAGGTGTCGGCCTAATTCTCGTTGAGTCTCAAGAGGGTGTGAGGTCTAACAGCCCCTCCTCGGGAAAACACGAACCCCAGCTTGCTTGCATCACTGTAATGTGACACATGTACTCCGACCCTAAAGAGCCCGGACTAGAGAATCCATGATTTGCAGAGGATCTGTTATAAAGGGTCGACAGATCCTGGTGGGGTTTTGTTGCTGATTCTATTACTACCTGCTCCACAATCAACTCTCCATAATGGGTATCGAACACAACAAGTACATCAAGAAATACCTCAAGCTTGAAGACAAGCCAGAGGGGTCAACAAATGTGGCAATCATCGTTGGACTCTTTGCGGCTTTCTGCGGTATCCTGTTCGGGTACGACATTGGAACCGTTTCAGGGGTTCTCGCAATGCCATATGTCTTGAAAAACTTCCCAGAAGCACACCCTGGAGTTAATGGTCAGGAGGGTGTCTTCTCCCCAACTGAACACTCTTTGATTGTTGCACTCCTCTCCATTGGATCGTTTGCAGGCGCACTCACAGCACCCCTCCTAGCCGACGGCATTGGTCGCCGTTGGACCTTGATCATTGCCACATTGATCATTTTCAACCTTGGTATTGCACTACAGACTGCTTCTACAACTATCACTGTGCTCATTGTTGGTCGTGTTTTCGCCGGATTTGGTGTTGGACTCGTTACTGCTGTCGTGCCATTATACCAAGCAGAGTGTGTCCCACGTTGGATCAGAGGTGCTGTTACTTCGCTCTACCAGTTTGCAGTCGCAGCTGGTCTTCTTCTTGCTGCAGTGTTCAACCAAGCAACCAGTCAGATTGATGGGCCAGCTTGTTACAGAATCCCACTTGCCATTCAGTTCATCTGGTCTATGATTATCACTGTTGGAATGGCCATACTTCCGGAGACGCCACGGTTCTTCATTCTCAAGGGAGAACAAGACAAGGCAGCCAAGTCTTTATCCAGACTCAGAGGCCTTCCAGTTGATCACCCTACTCTCCAGGATGAACTCGGTGAGATCCAGGCAAACTTTGAGTACGAAAGTTCGAATGGTGGTGGTGGATGGGCTGATTGCTTCAAAAACCATAACCATCAGCTCAAGAGAGTACTGACAGGGGTGGGCGTCCAAGCTTTCCAACAGCTCTCAGGACAGAACTTCATTTTCTACTACGGAACAACCTTCTTCAAGAACTCTGGTATTGCCAATGAGTTCTTAATCTCCGTTGCAATCAATGTGGTGAATGTCGGCATGACACTTCCTGCAACAGTTCTCTCAGAGACACTTGGACGTCGTATGCTTCTGCTCATTGGATCAGTTGGCATGTGTGTCTGCCAATTCCTCATTGCCATCATTGGAACCACTGCTGACTCGTCCAGCTCAAACAAGGCTACCGTTGCGTTCTCCTGTATCTTCATTGCATTCTTTGCCTCGACATGGGGTCCCATTGCTTGGGTTATGATTGCTGAGATCATGCCATTGAACATAAGAGCAAAAGGCGTTGCTTTGTCAAGTGCCTCCAACTGGATCTGGAACTTCGGGATCGCATATGCTACTCCATACTTGGTTGATGACACCCCCCACTCTGCGAACTTGGGTTCCAAGGTGTTCTTCATCTGGGGTGGAGCTAACATCTTCTGCTTCCTGTTTGCCTACTTCATGATTTTTGAGACCAAGGGACTCACATTGGAGCAAGTTGATGAGATGTACGAGGCGACACCAAAGGCCTGGATGTCTCGCAAGTTCGTTCCTACTCACAACAAGTTTACCAGAGCGATTCGTGAAGATGGCGTTACCGAGATTGGCAGCTTCTCCAGCCAGGCAAATGAGAAACGTGATGTTGTTGAGCATCTTGAGAGTGTCTGAGAAGCTCGCGGAGCTTCTGGAAGGGTTTATACTACGTGGTTTGTGGATAACAGGTAGCTGTTCAAATGTAGAGTATTCTTCAGATCTGGGAAAGCTTTTTGTCGATGTGTTCTGGGTGCACGTCATGATATGCCTTCTGCATGTATGCCCATAGGAAATCAGCAATAGTAGCAGCAACACCAAGCGAGTACATGAGTGTGATGGCGTAGAAGAAGTTTGCGTTACCAGAACCAAGATCAATCCAGAGGTGGTAGAAGATAGGAGCCAGAATTATGGAGTGGACAAACAACAGAACATATACCAATGGGTAACCCAAGTACTTGAAGTATGGCTGCAGCAACAGAAGCATCGTCAAGTAAAGAGAGAGATCTGTCAGTTCTGGGTATGGCTTTCCAAAGTTCAACCATCCAAGTGAGAGAACGAATGCCACAATACCTTCTGTGTTTATCGTCAAAGGTATCACAAAGGAGACGTTGAACAAGTTGAACACGACGGTGTAGAATGGGATGAAAAAGTCGAACATCTCAGTGAAGAAGTACCACCAGAGGCCCACGTTTGGTGCGATCTTGTTGAATGTGATGATAGTTCCGTACGTGGCGTGGAGGAATTTCCAATCTCCCGTGATTTGGTAGCTGACCAAAATCAGTGATCCCAAAGACACAACAAGAGTTCCGAAGAAGACAGCCATACTGGATCCTCTCTCAGAAGCAATCTTGCACAATGGAAGAGCCAAGAACACCGGTGTGTAACTCAAGTATGCTGCAATTGAGACCAACATGGCGCTGAGTAATGCGTTGGCTTGAACAGCCTGATAGAACGCTGAGATGAGTAATGAGTTGGTGATGACCATCGTAGAGAGGCCGTTGTTGGCGAGAATGCTGACTGGGTTAACAGCAAATGCAAGTCCGACAATCCATGGTGAGATGCCAAGTTTAAGCTTCTTTGCTAAACGGATGAAAGTGTAGGTGACGTAGGCGTCGAGCAATGGATAGAGTAGTGTAGCGCCAGGACCAAGCACCTGCATCACAACCACCAGCAGTGGTGCATGGTGCACAACTCCACCATCGTAGATGTCCATGCCATTGAGATAGAGGAAAATAGCTTCTTGAAGAGCTGGCCATGACGAGATGAGCGTGGAGAGCTCCACCGATGTTTGGAGGACTGCTGTGAGTTGTGGAAGGAGAACAAATAGTCCTGATCGTAGGAAAAACGCGGCCAGTACCACAGACTTCTCTGTATTGTCCATTGTGATTGACCTCGGTGATGCCGTCGGGTGGATTGAGGGTATGTTCTGCAGTGCTTTTTTGTTGTGAGCTTGCATCGTTGAAGCTGTCGTGTTTGTTTTGGTGGCCCAAGGTCAAAAATTCACAGGGCACATAACCAAGAATGATCAGTCACGTGAGCCAATGACTTTTTGAAGCTTTCCTAAGAAACAACCCCTTGAAGTCTGGAGCACTATGTTCACTCTACAATGGAGTAGATAACTTCATTATTCATTCACAGCTGACAAGGTAACAGTGTGTTAGGTTCAGGATACCGTAGTCATTGACCTTGAGCTTTGTTCATGGCAGCGAGAAACTCGAGATCCTCCTTTTCCTGGCGATCTTTCGCCAGTTGTTTCTCATCTTCAAGGGCTGAGTATTTCCTTTTGCTCTGCTTTCTCTTGTTCTCAGCCTTCTGGATTTTGCGTTCCTCCAGCCTCGACTGCCGGCTGTTTTCAGGGTCGTGAAGATGTTGGATCTTCATTGCGAGAATCTCTCTCGCCTTCTTTCTATTCTGGTCCCTCGAGCGGGTAGCTTGACAAGTAACAACTATTCCTGTAGGCATGTGTTTCAGTTGCACTTTGGAGTTACACTTGTTGATCTTCTGTCCTCCAGGACCTGATCCACCCTTGAGAAAGACTTCTGTGATTTCGTTTTCGATGATCTTCGGACGTGGAGGGAGCTTGTGGCCTTTGATGAGCGAGGGGGCAGCGGAATGGAGTGCACGGAGGGAATGGTAGTTTGATGGAAGCAGTATTTGACGTATAGAGGCCCACATAATTGCAAGAGGGAACTCGTTGTGATTGTTTTTGTAGTACGGAGCGCTGTGACACAAGGTCTAGATCAGTACGTGAGACCAACTCGATCCAATGTCGCGCTTTTTTAGTCTACCCAGGCAGGCAGCTCAACACGTCATGATCCGGCATCAATTATGCAACGGACTCTCACTATCTGCTGTGATTAACCCTGAAAGTCGTTCTGAGATGAGAGATTATCACCTAATTCTCGACTATATGGGACAGTGTGAAATTCTGAAAGCTATTGTGAACCTGTCCGATCCCAAGGTAGCATTTCGTATAACAGCTGAGTAAGCAAAATTTAGATTCGGGACGCTTACGCTGTACAGTAGTGGGATAGAGCGACGTAGTATACGCTCATGCACTTCACTGCTCAAATTTATACAGAAGCTTCGGCATCTCCGTGTGGATCTTGTATCCGCTAACAAAAGATAAATCGCCCATGCCATTATCGAGTTGGCCTCTACGTGCCTGGTCTTCTCACATGGGGAGTTGTTCCGAGGTTCGCAGGGTCCGCCAAGCATGGGGCTGATCGAACTGACCCGAAGTTGAAAGCCTGATTCGGCCAAAATGCGGACCACATCGAACGATACGGTGATAGGACACCATTGTACTACAGGTATACATCATATCAATTGCAATTGAGCAATGCGATTGTACATGTATCCCCCAAACCGGTTACGATTGCGCCCAGTTGGAGCCCAGAGCCCCGTTAACTCCAGCGGCGACTGTCTCACCGAGATAACTTGCTCCTTCTATGACGTTGGTGCCTACCAAGATGGCCCACATGTATACCCTCATTCCAGTATGTCAGCCACACTCGTTTGAGGTGTGGAGTGATCGTGGCCGATGTCAAAAGCATGCCTGTTACCTAAAGAGGAAGCTATTGTGTGCATAAAATTGTTAGACGCAACACAAGCGCGAATTTAATGGCTTCGGTAAATGCGGTAACTTCAAAGCCGACTTCCGACGGGGCTTCTTGCTGAGTATAGTTCCAGTAAGCACAAGCTAACCAGATTACTACAAAGAACGGAGCACCAAGAGTAAAACCTGCTATTTACAAGGCCGATCGGACCACTGGAACACCTTCAAGTGTGCACTTCCGTGAAGCCCGTCAGGGTCTCCACTGGCTTTCGCGGCCCATCGGGGTATGTGTCAAGCACTATTGCACGAAAAAATTGCCCTTCGGTAGGGGCCGCCCGAGCTCCGAAGCCTTTTCCCGTGCGAGGCGATCATTCCGTCATCATTTATATAGTGTGACCTCTCGCCACTTTATTCGTTGCCCCTTCCAAAGTCACCATCACAACTACTCACCACCATCAGCCGGCTGTCACCACCAGCTTTTGTCAATTGCCGCCCTACCGCCCTACCGCCCAGCTTTTTACTGAGCCAACTCCCTCCAACATCGCCAGCCCCCTTCCCTCCTCATCGAAGTAAACCCAGAGCTCTTCCTTTGACCCCTCGAAACCATCAAAACAGGCACGACATCGACAATGAGAGCTTCCCTCAAGCAACTCTTGGTGATTGTCTCACTTGTCACCACGGCGGTTGCCATGAATATGGACATGGCCTCACACGATGAGGTAGCCGCCGACACCACCGTCTCCGAAGACCTCACAGAGATCACGCCCATCCCTCACGAGGAGATGCACATGCACGGTGTGCCTATCCTGGAGACCGAGTTGACCACAGCTGAGCGTCTCTACTGGGAGGCCTACAACACCACGACGTTCTTCACAGTCGACGCCCCTCACAAGACCGCCTTCTGGTATCACGCATTGACCATCGTCTTCGTTTTCGCCGTCTTGTATCCTATCACATTGGTGCTCAACAGTGTCAAGTCCAAGTGGTACATTCCAGTCTTGACCCTCAACTTGTGCACTATCATCTCGTCATTGATTGCCCTCCAGATTTTCGCCTCATCCGCTCCATCATTGTATCCAGGACAAGTCTATGGCAAGATGTCTGTCATTCTTCTTGTCGCCAGCATTGTTCACTACACCATTGCAGTTCTTCGCTGTGCAGCAGACTGGATCTCTAGTGACTGGATTCTCCAGGATTCAAGTCAGTCACACGATCAGTTCATCCCACTTGAGGATCTTGATTTGGAGCGCGGCACTGGAACTCACTCCCCTACACCATCTCAGTCCACTCTGATCGAGGGATCGTCCAACGGCAGCGGCAACGCCACCCACTCAGCTCCAGTCACACCACCATACAAGGACTCTCTGGAGTTGGGAGAGCCATTGTATCTTCCAAGCAGAAAGACCAACGTTCAGAAGACTCGTGATGGGATCTTGGCAGCCGTGTTCACCAATCCTCGTGTTCTTGCCTTTGCACAGAAATTTTCTCGTGTCATCTCCTGGGGTTTCTTCTTCATGAATATGCCAATGCTTGCGTACCTTGCCGCATACACTGTCGTTGGTATCGCAGTTGGTAACCTCTTTGGCCAGGATACCAGAGTCTTCAACTTGCTCGCTCACTTCATCAAGGGCGCTGTCTTTATCATTCTTGGAATCGTCTCGCTTGCCCGCTACTGCGGCGCCTTTAAGGACTCTGGATTGGCTTGGAACAAGATGATTCTCTTCAAGAACCAGATGAACCCAGACTCTTTCTGGGACAGACACATGCCACGTGGTATGCGCACCATGGAGTTCTACGAGAGTTTCCTCATCTTCTTCTACGGCTCTACAAACATTTTCCTTGAGCACTTGAACTCACCAAGTGGCGTTTGGGAGGCCAAAGACCTCCAGCATGCCTCAATTGCTTTTATGTTCATTGGATCTGGTCTCTGTGGCTTGATTGCCGAGAAGCTTCTTTCCGATTGGAGATTCAACCAGGTGCTGGCGCACACAAACATCAGTTCCTCAGCGATCCATGCCGGGTCTCCTGGATACTCTCCAAACCCATTCCCTGTCTTTACCATCTTCTGGACTGGTATTTTGATGTCACAGCACAAACAGTCATCCCCAACAGCAACCAACATCCACGTTCAGTGGGGATACCTCCTCTCTTACGGTTCCTTCTTCCGTCTCTTGACTTTCTTACTCCTCATGCTCCAGCCAAACAAGAACCTCGAGCCATCGAGACCATTCACTGAGCTCTTGACTTCCTTCTGCTTGATTGCTGGTGGAGCCATTTTCATGCAGAGTACCGACCAAGTGGTTCAAGCCATGGAGTACAGAGGTTTGACCGAGATGTTCACACTCAACGTTAACGTCGGCTGTGTTGCACTTGTGATGGCTTGGGTGATGACCTTGTTCATCTGGAAGGACAAGTTGCAACACAAGTGATTGTGCTCATACTGCTATCATCTTGTCTGACACACATTTGTTTTTCTTGGTGGTGCTGGGCGCTCCCCAGTATCACATTCCGTCATCATTTGACACTTGCTACGCCGACGATCTTCACGACTGACGGCCATACATGATATAACACGACTCGATTTCTTCTCATTTGTTTTTTGATGCTTTCACGACTCTCATCAGCACGTCACATGGGCACTTCTCTCACGGAATATTGTCATCATGGCCAGCTTCACCGTCGGCCAGCTCTTACAAGCTGGCTTGCAAGCATTCATAACTGCTATTCCTACAAAATCTTGGATCACAATTTCATCTATAATACTCTTGACGCCTCTCAACTCACTGATCCTTGATGAAAACATTGCAGACACACCGGCACGCCGCCTGGTGTCACTGAAGCAACTAATTGTCTGAACAGCTGTAACTAATTTTCTACTGTACATGAATTGTTCAATTCACATATTTATAAGCCAAAACACTAGTTTCATAGTATAGCTCCTGACACTCCCATACGCATTGCAATTGCTGTCCACGCCACACCGCATACAGTTGGGCCCTATCGTTTACATCGAATCGACGTCAAGGACGAATCTGTGGTACATCGCTTGGCCCGACGCTCAACCCTTCCCTGATCTCAGTATCAGTAATGGATATCCAATGAATAGTGATCAAGAATCAATATCCGACCATCTAGAAAGTCTTTACCCTAAATTATTGTGTTCATTTCTATAGACCACCTCGCTCTTTAATCTGACCCAGTCACCGGCTTGCGCCCATGCGCTCACTAATCATCTTACGGAGTTCCGCGCACACCTTACAAATGGCGAGGACCCTTCTGGGTAAAATAGGGCAGATGACAATTACTCATCGGCGAGTCAAACGGTGAGCGAGACAGATATGGAATACATAAAGGATGGATCTCTCAACTGATGTGAAGTGCATAGTGGGATAACCAGTGTACGACGCCTGCCAACTTCATCTACACCCAGGCTCTCTAGGTCAAGCAACTCTTGTCGATGACCACGATTCACACGACGACCTCAAGGGTCCACTTCATGTTTCAAAAGACATTGCTAGGGTATGCAATCAATACGCTCTCTCAAGGACGACTACTGAAACACGCGGAGGACTACTGCACTTACATTCCCGAGAGCAAGTTTCAGCTCTCATCACCAGGCGAGTCAGACAAGTCATCAAAACCACCATCATTCACCGACTACCAGTCTGTCCAAGTCACGTTTGATGGCACTGGGGATCCTGAGCACCCCTACAACTGGCCTTTGTGGATGAAGTGTGTTGTTGGAGTCTCAGTTTCCATGCTCTCGGCAATGGTATACATCAGTGCCACCATCATCATGCCATCTCAAGCATACCTCATGGAAGAGTTCAACAAGAACCAAACAACTGCCACACTTCCCCTTACACTATTTGTTTACGGATATGGTGTGGGTCCAATGGTCTTCTCACCGATGTCAGAGCACCCAAAGCTTGGAAGAAACTTCTTTTACGCTAGCACACTGCTGGTATTCGCTCTTCTCCAGATTGGGTGTGCACAAACCACGAGCTTTGCTGGCCTTTGCATATTGAGATTCATTGCAGGTATCTTTGCAGCTCCAGTATTGGCTACTGGTGGCGCATCGTTTGTTGACATGTTCGCTCCACCATACCTCCCTTATGCTATGGCCACATGGGGGCTGGGCTCATACGGTGGAAGTTCTGTGGGACCTCTACTTGGTGCTCGCCTTGTTGTGACTACTAAGAACTGGAGAGATCCGTACTGGGTGCTGCTAGCAATCTCAGCAGTCTGTTGTTTGAACTTCATCTGTGTTGTCCCGGAAACCTATGGCGTGACTCTTCTACACAGAAGGGCCCAAAGGCTGAGACGATCCACCGGCAACCCGCACATTTCTATTTATGCAGATGATCAAGTTGATCATATTGAAGAGAGCATCAAAGAAATTCTTTGGAGACCACTTGTCATTGCCTTTACTGAACCTGTTGTGGTGTTGATCAACGTCTACCTGGCATTGTTGTACGCTGTCTTGTATCTTTGGCTCGAGGCTTTCCCCATCCTCTTCCAAGACCACAAAGGTTTCTCAACAATTGAGCTCGGATGGTCATATATCGGTATTGAAATCGGAGCTTTCTTAGGTGTTGCTCTCTACGTATGCATGCTTTTGAAGCCTTACACGAGACCTCTTCTCGCGGGTGAGGCAATCACCCCCGAGGTCTTCATCCCTGTTGCAATTGTTGGAAGTCTCTTTATGCCAGCTGGTGTTCTGATGTTTGGCTGGACAGGATCAAAAGACATTCATTGGATCTTCCCAATCATTGGTTCGGCGTTGTATGGTCTGTCTGGTATCATCATGTTCCAGTCCCTCTTGAGCTACATCGGCGCTTCATTCCCTCGGTTTGTTGCTTCTGCTTTTGCCGGAAACAATCTCGTCAGATCTTTGGGAGCAGGATCATTCCCATTGTTTGCGAGAGCGCTGTTCACAAACTTGGAGAACGACAAGTTTCCCGTGGCCTGGGGTTGCACCATCATTGGAGGAATCGCAGGGCTGATGGTGCTCATCCCTGTACTTTTCTACTTGAATGGGCCCAAACTTAGGGCAACATCACGATACGCAGGACCATGAGTAAGGACTACTGCCCTATATATGCATCACACTAGAAATAAAACACATCACGTTTCTGCACCGTCTGTACGAGTCAAGTCTCCCCTCGTACAATCAAGGGGGTTACCCGCACGTCTGTCATATTTTCACGGGTACGGAATCAATATTTTTGGTTTTGTGGAGAGCAAGAGTTCTGGCGGCTAATTACGCCCACTCAATCTGCCACACACTCACAACTAGCCGCCAGGAAGTCTTGTCAACTTCACGAGTTCTGAACTGAAGCAGAGTGTCCTTGAACGGTATGCCGAAACATTCAGAGAGGAAGCACGCACCGCAGTCGTCGGATGACGGATCTGATGACTCCGATTCTTCTTCACGCTACACCGACTCGCCAGAGTACCATGGCCAGAACTGTACGCCCACACCTTGAATCACCTTCCCGCCACGGACTGAACACAGCGCTAACATTCTTTGAGCTGCCCAGAACACCAATTTTGGCTTTGACTCTGCGTTGACAGGAAGAAGCGCCCTTCCATTGAGTGGGTTCAAGACACCGCAGATCGCTAGCGGCCGCTGGAGCGACAGAATCAAGATCCATTCCGCGCAAAAGATTCAGAATGAGCCCAAAGGTGAGACCCTTGCAGAGACATCACTGTTTCTGGGATTTGACAGGTATCATGACCCCTATCTGGGCTGGAGTAATGACCGGGACCTTCCGATTAACAGAGTTGAGATTGAGGCTATCTTCTTGGAGTTGATGGACACATTTGGCTTCCAGATGGACAACACAAAGAACATGTTTGACTACTTGATGCGATTGTTGGACTCGAGGGCTTCACGAATGTCTCCGAACAATGCCCTCCGCTCCTTGCATGCAGACTACATAGGTGGCTCCAACTCGAACTTCAAAAAGTGGTATTTTGCCGCCCAGCTCGACATTGACGACACAGTGGGATTTGTCAACGCTAAGAGGGGATCCAAATCAAGTGACACTGATGCAGATGGAGGGGTAGCAGGTTCAGCTGGTGCTGGTGTCATTTCCTTGGAGGAGTCCGAGAAGCGTTGGATGGTGAACATGAATCTTCTTTCGGCGCATGACTCTATTGTGCAGTTGGCCATTTACTTGTTGATATGGGGAGAAGCGAACAACGTACGGTTCATGCCGGAGTGCATTTGTTTCATCTTCAAGTGCTGCAACGACTACTACTACGGATTGGACCGCTTCAAGAGAAGCTTCCCAGACTTCAAGCACCCAACATCGTTTCTTGACCATGTCATCACACCCCTTTATGACTACTACCGAGACCAGGTCTACGAACTCATCGGTGACCGCTATGTTGTGAGGGACAGAGACCACTCTTCTACAATTGGTTATGATGATATGAACCAGTTTTTTTGGTACAGAAAAGGTTTAGAGAAGATCAAGATTGTGGACAACAAGAAATCGTTGATTTCCATACCTTCACACGAGAGATACGTCTACTTGAATCAGATCAACTGGTCGAAGTGCTTTTATAAGAGTTACAAGGAGAAGAGAACTTGGCTTCACGTTGTTGTCAACTTCAACAGAATATGGATCCTTCACGGCGCAATCTTCTGGCTTTACACCTTGGCAAACTCGCCTGTCTTGTTCACAAAGAACTACCAGCAGCATCTCGACAACAAACCACCAATTCCAGTCTACTTATCTGTGTTGGCATTACATGGTGCGGTCAGCACGTTGATCAACTTGGCTGCCACTATTTTGGAGTTCGTGTTTGTTCCTCGCAAGTGGCCAGGTGCCCTTCCATTGACAAGACGCTTGGTGATTTTGTGCCTCTTGTTGGTTTTGTTGACAACTCCAACAGTCTACATCACAGGATTTATCACCACAAGAGTTGACAAACAGGCAGCATTGGGATTGGCAATCACCCAATTCATTCTCGCTGCTATAACCTCCATCTATTTTGCATTGACACCGTTGGCTTCTGTCTTCAGATCTGGTTACAGTAAAAAGTCACGAGACTTTCTTCCGAACCGATATTTCACCAACTCAGTGTGCAAGCTCAAAGGCAAAGCCAGACTCTCGTCATACGGATTGTGGATTGCAGTTTTCACAATGAAGCTCATTGAGTCATACTTTTTCTTGACATTGTCTTTGAAGGACCCTATTCGTGAGTTGAGTCTTATCAGACTGAACAAGTGTGTCGGCGAGAAGTACATTGGATCGTTGCTTTGTCACCTTCAACCGAAGATTGTATTGGTGTTGATGTGTACTACTGATTTGGTGTTGTTCTTCTTGGACACCTACTTGTGGTACATCGTTTGCAACACGTTCCACTCGGTATGCCGTTCCTTTTACATTGGAGTCTCGATTTGGACACCGTGGAGAAATGTCTTTTCACGTTTGCCGAAGCACATTTTCACAAAGTGCATTGCGTCGACACCTGACAGTACATTCCGAAGCAAGATATTGGTCTCCCAAGTCTGGAACTCAGTTGTCATTTCGATGTATCGTGAGCACTTGTTGTCATTGGAGCATGTTCAGCCCTTGATCTACGAAACTGTGACACAGACGAACTCTTCAGGTACCACCACAGCAACATTGAAAGAGCCAATCTTTTTCATATCCCAGGATGACCACTTCATGAAGTCGCCAATCTTTGAGTCACAGTCAGAGGCCCAGAGACGCATCGCCTACTTCGCTCAGTCATTGGCAACACCAATGCCAGACCCAAGACCAGTTTCTGAAATGCCGACATTCAGTGTGTTGATTCCTCACTTCAGTGAAAAGATCACATTGTCTTTGAGAGAGATCATTCGCCAGGATGAAGGCGCCTTCTCCAACGTCACTCTTTTAGAGTATTTGAAGAAACTTCATGAGTCTGAATGGAAGTGTTTTGTTCATGATACGAAGTTGTTGGCTGAAGAGTACGACGGTGTGTCATCCAGCTCCACTGAACAATATTCCGCTGGGAAAGCCATATTGTCTGCAAAGGAGAAGGCAGACAACTTGCCATACTACAGTGTTGGTTTCAAGTATGCTTCCCCCGAATTCACATTGAGAACCAGAATTTGGGCATCATTACGTTCGCAGACGCTCTACCGTACAATATCTGGATTCATGAACTACTCGAGGGCAATCAAGTTGATGTATGATGTTGAGAATCCTCCTAAGCCTGGTCCACTTGGCGAAGCAGAAGACCACCAACGCATTGACGAGGCTCAGGTCATCGCGGCCAGAAAGTTCCGAATGGTTGTCTCCATGCAGAGAATGGGAGAATTCAAGGACGAAGAGCATGAGAACAAGGAGATGATCTTGAGAGCATACCCTGAACTTCAGATCTGTTACTTGGATGAGGAGACAGATCCAGAAACTCGGCAGAAGACTTTCTACTCAGCTTTGATCGATGGGAATTGTCCTGTTATGCCGAACGGCCAGAGAAGACCCAAGTATCGCGTGAGACTCTCTGGAAATCCTATCTTGGGAGATGGAAAATCAGACAATCAAAATCATGCCGTCATCTTCTGTCGTGGTGAGTACATCCAGTTGATCGATGCCAACCAAGACAACTACTTGGAGGAGTGTCTCAAGATCAGAAGTGTGTTGGCCGAGTTTGAAGAGAGCGATTACGAGGCTAGACATATTTTGGTCAAGGACGACTCCCCAGATTTTGCACCAGATCCTGTTGCCATTCTTGGAACCAGAGAATACATCTTCTCGGAGAACATTGGTATCTTGGGTGATGTTGCGGCAGGAAAGGAGCAAACGTTTGGTACATTGTTTGCAAGAACCTTGGCAAGAATCGGGGGTAAGTTACACTATGGACACCCTGACTTTTTGAACACTGTGTTTATGACGACCAGAGGTGGTGTCTCCAAAGCTCAGAAGGGATTGCACTTGAATGAAGACATTTACGCTGGAATCAATGCGCTTTTGCGTGGTGGACGCATCAAGCATTGCGAGTACACCCAGTGTGGTAAGGGCCGTGATTTGGGTTGTGGATCCATTTTGAACTTCAACACCAAGATTGGTGCAGGTATGGGTGAACAAATGCTTTCCCGTGAGTACTACTACTTGGGAACTCAGTTACCAATGGACCGGTTCTTGTCGTTCTACTATGCCCACCCAGGATTTCATTTGAACAATGTCTTCATTATCTTCTCGATTCTCATGTTCCTTGTGGTAACACTCAACTTGTCAGCATTGGTCCACGAATCCATCGTCTGTGACTACAATCCCCATGTTCCAATAACAGATCCACGAAAGCCGGTTGGGTGTTCCAATCTCATCCCGTTGATCAGTTGGTTGGAGAGAAGTGTTTTGTCGATCTTTGTCGTCTTTTCCGTCTCATTTGTTCCTTTGATGGTCCAAGAGCTTACAGAGAGAGGTATATGGAGGGCATGCACCAGATTGGGAAAACATTTGGCATCGTTTTCTCCAATGTTTGAGGTGTTTGTTTGCAAGGTGTATGCTCAGTCATTGATCAACGATTTGGCTGTTGGTGGTGCCCGCTACATTGCAACAGGCCGTGGATTTGCCACCGTCAGAATTCACTTCTACGTGTTGTATTCCAGATTTGCTGCTGAGAGCTTCTACTTTGCAGCGTCGTTACTGGCCATCTTGGTGTTTTGTTCCACCGCTATGTGGAATCCAGCTCTTTTGTATTTCTGGATGACGACGTTGGCTTTGCTCATTGTGCCATTCCTCTACAATCCGAACCAGTTTTCATGGAATGAATTCTTCATTGACTACAGAAACTTTCTCAGGTGGATGTCGTGTGGGAATACTTCGAAGTCATCTCGCAGTTCATGGATCAGTCACGTACGAGCTATCCGAATTCAGGCCACAGGGTCGAAAAGAAAGAAATTGGGGAAACCAGGTGACAACCTTGCATCGGATTTCAAGAAACCGTCTTTCATGAACATGATCTCATCGCAGATCATACCGCGTGTCTTATTGCTTCTGACTGTGATGTCTGCATACTTGTTCATGAATGCACAGAATGAAGTGAGAACGGTACGCCCATCAAACACATTGTTGCGGGTTGTGGTCTTCTCATTAGCACCGGTTGCTCTCAACGCTGCATTTTTGCTCGTGATCTTTGTTGTTTCGATCATTCTCGGCCCGGTTCTCTCATTCTGCATCCCATCGTTCCCTTCGTTTTTATCTGGAGCAGCACATACTTTTGCGTTGATCAACCATGTGGTCTGTTTCGAGTTACTTTGGCTCAGCCAGAATTGGGATTTCAAGGTTGCAGTTCTTGGGCTCTTCGCCTGTACATTGGTTCAGGACTTGTTGTTCAAGTTGATCATCACACTGTTTTTGACTCGAGAGTTCAAGCACAACAGAACGAACATAGCGTGGTGGTCAGGAAAATGGTTCACATCTGGGTTGGGATGGAGTGCTTTCACACAGCCGGTAAGGGAGTACTTCTGTAAGATCATTGAGATGAGCTTGTTTGTTGCTGATTTCTTCTTGGCCCACTTCATCTTATTTATCCAGATCCCAGCTCTTTGTGTACCATACATTGACAAATGGCACTCCATGATGTTGTTTTGGCTCAAGCCTGACCGCCAGTTCCGTCATGCCCTTTTGAATCCCAAGAAGAGAAGACGCCAAAGAGCTGTTGTGATGATTTATTTCTTCATTTTTGTCTTGGTGTTGGCATTCTGTGTGCTCATCTTCATGGCCCCCTTCATCATCAATGATGTCCTCGATATCAACTTACGTCTGTACATTCCTCTGTCTGCAATTGAGATCTTCCAACCAGAGAGTGCGTTGAGCCCGAAGAAGGGGTTGACAGGGTACTACAACAGAAACAAGAACAGAAGATACTGAGTGGGGTTGGAGAAGTCTTGTTTGCTAACTGCTAAACACTCGATGGTACGACACCGATATTGGATGGTGCTTAATACAAAACTGATACACATTGTGGTATCACGGGGACAAGATAATGTGTAGTATTCATGACTGGCTACTAGTTGCTAGATGACCGTCGAGGATCACATCCACTTGGAGATCACTGCGTCGATGTCGACTTTAGTCTGAGATCCACCAATATCTTTCAGTGCTAGCTCAACTGCACGAAGCTTACTTTTGTCAGCGAATAAGAATACCAGTGAGAATCTTGGTAGAACTGTGAGTGCCCGAAGACGGTCCAGAGTCTTCGCCACAGTGATCGATGACGGCGACTCCTTCAAGGCATAGAGCGACGAGTCAAGAGTGAAGTTGAGGACAGCAGGCTCGAGGCATCCTGTGCCGAAGATGCGACAGATTGTGTCTGTAGGAAGGTTGAAGAAGTATGACAGTGTCTCTGGGGATATGGTCTTGATTATAGTAGTGAGTTGATAGAGTGTTGGGACCTTTGGAAAATGAGTCGTGTTGGAAGAAGAGGCTGCTACTGACCGTGTTGGAAGTTCTTGAATGAGGGGACTCTTTGATAACGATGGTTTTGATGCTGGTGTTGAGGGAAGCGTCACTGATGGTTGAGATGTCTTGGTTGATGTCTGCCTTGTTGGCGTGGAAGCATCTCTGAACTCCTTTGGAAGCTCATCCACTTCATAGATTGGAATGCTGACAATCGTCTTGGGTCTCTTCTCTGTTGTACTCTCATCAACGCTGTGGCTGCGTTTGAACTGCAATTCCACTGTATTGAGCTCTTCCACAGACTTGAGCACCATGCTGTTATTTGAGTCCAACCGCAGGGCAGCTTCGTAGCTCGATCTGGCAGCCTTGAAGTCCTGGAGCTTGAACTGGGAGTTTCCAAGTCTCCACAGAAGCTTCACCTTCGTCTTAGTATCCGGATTCTGAGCTAGACCAGTCTCACAAACGGAAACACAAGTCGTCCAGTTGCCCAGTTTGATCAGAGTGATGGCACGGTTGGAGTACAGCACCGCGTTCTGTGGGTCCAGTTGAATAGCAGATGCGTACAACCGATCAGCTTCAGTGAAGTTCTGGGCTTTGAAAGCCTCATTTCCCTTGTCCTTGAGGATGTCAGCCATTTTTGAGCAGATTGTCAGTGCTTTTGTTGTTGTGTTCGATGAGTAAAGTCCGGTGAGATCTTCATTTTTCTCCGCCTGATGATGGATTCTGCTTCCATCACCAACTCTTCAAGAACACTAAAGACGAACCCTCACAAACAAAACATCATGGTCTCAAACGATCTTCAAGATGAACTGGAGGCCATTGAGGCAATCTATCCCGAATGCCTGGTACACCTGAACGAGGGCCTCATTGAGCTCAAGATCCCGGACCACGAGGAGTTCAAACTGCGAGTGTCGTTCCCAGCATCATACCCAGAGAACGAGATGCCACACATCCTACAAGTCCAAGCGAAGAACCACGACGAGCAGTATCTCCAAGGACTCTTTGAAGAGGTTCTTGAATCCGTGTTTGTTCCCGGAAATGTCTGCATATTCGACTTCCTGACAGAGATGGAGGGCGTGCTCTACGTTGAAGAGCCGACTGATGAGCCACCAGCACAACCAGAAGACATACATGCCCACAAAATCGACCCGCTAGAAGGCTGGACAATGTCTGATCCTGTGACAGACCGAGGCTCTACATTTGTCGCATTTGCAAAGGAGGTACACAGTGAAGATGATGTGTTTGAAGCTCTTGCAGCACTTAAGACCGATCGCAAAGTGGCCAGGGCCAACCACAACATGGTGGCGTATCGCATCCAGAACTCTGACGGGACGCGGCTTTCTGACTGTGATGATGACGGAGAGTCTGCTGCTGGTGGAAGAATGTTGCACTTACTTACGATCATGGACGTCTGGAACTGCATTGTTGTCGTGAGTCGTTGGTTTGGCGGTGTCCATATCGGGCCTGATCGATTCAAGCACATCAACTCTACATCGAGAGAGGCGGTAGTCAAAGCTGGGTTCTACGCTGACAACAACAAGAAGAAGTCGAAGAAGTGATGGGCATTCTACACATGCAGGTGGTTAGTTCGTGACGAGTGCGTATATAGATGGGGGTCGTGACAGGAAACAAGGGATAATTATGACTGAGATTTACGTTTCTTGGAGTCCTTCTTGTAGCCTTCTTCGCCATGTGACCGCTTGGATCCAGATGGGATTCTGTTGCTGTTGTTGTTATTACCACCGTTTCCACTTAGCGTGGTTCTCTTCCACAGCTGGTCGAGGTCGTCGCTGTCATCCTTGCCAGACTGAGACTCCTTCTTAGGCTCCTCCTTCTTTGGCTCCTCACCAAACGTTCTTCTGCCAACCAGAGGACTCTCTGTTCCGTTCCGTATCTGATTGAGTGTCTGGAAACCAACGGTCCTCACGTTGCGTTGTTGTGATAAGAGCTTTGCCTTGAGCGTCTCTGCAGATGATGTTTTCCACTCTGAGAGGTCTCGCAGTTTGCGCTGCTCCTCCTCCTGCTGTTGCTCCTCCTGCTTGATTTCTGCCTGGCGCATGAACTTCATGTTCAGCACCTTGCTCGACATTCCCTTGTCAGTCATCTTGTAGTAGCTGGTGATGGCGTCTTGACGGTGTTGTCTTGTTGGTGGTGTGCGCCTCTTCAAAAGTTTTTTGTGTGATGAGGAAGATGAGCTCGAGCTGGTTGGTTCAGGATTCACAACTAGCACAGCCAGCGATACGTCATGAGCGCAATTCTACCACAGTACTAGCAGGCTGTTTGAATCAGTTTCAGATTGAATTAGTATCATCTAGAGATAACTGGAACCAAGAACAGGAGAACTTGGAGGAGAATGATCTCAACAGATCACGTGACTCACATTTGAAAAAGTTCCGGTAGCACCCACGTGACTATCTTCCCCGGAACTGCGGCCCACACAAAAATTTCCAAGGCGATGAGCTTCACTCTTCAAAGCCGTAACTAAGCAAGACCGCTCAAAACCAAAGCATTCCAGCAGTACCAGACATTCAGAATGAAGTCCGACTTCAAGCTCTCGAACCTGCTTGGAACCGTTTACGCCCAGGGAAACCTCACCTTCACAAGTGACGGTACTCAGCTGCTCAGTCCAGTTGGTAACAGAGTCTCTTGCTTCGATCTCGTGCACAACAAGTCCTACACATTTCCATATGAGCACCGCAGAAAAGTTGCACGCATTGCTCTGAACAAACAGGAGACGCTCCTTCTCTCGGTTGATGTCGATGGACGGGCGATTCTTGTGAACTTCAAGTCCAGAGCCGTTCTCCACCACTTCAACTTCAAGGACACTGTCCGCGACTTGCAGTTCTCTCCAGACTCCCAGCACTTTGCCATCGCCACAGGCCGTTTTGTGCAAGTGTGGAAAACGCCCTCGGTTGCTGAAGACCGTGTCTTTGCTCCATTTGTTCGCCACAGAGTCTACGCCGGCCACTTTGGCGATATCACCTCCATTTCTTGGTCGAGCGACTCAAGATTCTTCATCACAACTTCAAAGGACCTCACATCGAGAATCTGGTCTTTGGACTCATCTGAAAGTGATGTCAAGATGACACTTGCCGGACACAGAGACACGGTTGTCCGTGCTTTCTTCTCTCAAGACCAGGAGACGATATACACCATCTCGAAGGACGGTGCACTTTTCACATGGAAGTACACCAAGAAGCCATCTGAAGACAGCGACGAAGAGAGTGATGCCGACGATGATGTGCCGATGTCCTGGAGAATCCACAAGAAGGACTTCTTCTTCTCCGAGTCAAAGCTCAAATGTGCCACTTTCCATGCTGCATCCAACATCCTCATTGTCGGTTTCAGCAACGGTGAATTCCGTCTCTACGAGCTTCCAGACTTCAACATGATCCAGCAACTGAGTATGGGTCAGGATGGTGTCGATACAGTCTCTGTCAACTCCACTGGTGAATGGCTGGCGTTTGGTTCTTCCAAGCTCGGTCAACTGCTCGTCTACGAATGGCAATCGGAGTCGTACATCCTCAAACAGCAGGGACACTTTGACTCCACAAACGCACTTGCCTACTCTCCCGACGGTGCTCGTGTGGTGACAGCTTCTGATGACGGCAAGATCAAGATCTGGGACGTTGTTTCCGGATTCTGTCTCGCCACATTTGAGGAGCACTCCTCATCAGTTACAGCCGTCAAGTTTGCTAAGCGTGGTCAGGTTCTCTTCTCCGCTTCTCTTGATGGTACCGTCAAGGCTTGGGATCTGGTGAGATACCGTAACTTCAGAACCTTTACTGCTACTGAGCGTATCAAATTCTCTTCGTTGGCGGTGGATCCTTCTGGTGAGGTCGTTTGTGCAGCTTCCCAGGACACATTTGAGATTTACGTCTGGTCTGTTCAGACAGCACAGCTGGTGGAGACATTAGCAGGACACACTGGTCCAATCTCTTGTCTTGCCTTTGGTGTCGAGAACTCTGTGCTTGCTTCTGCTTCTTGGGATAAGACCGTTCGTGTGTGGAACTTGTTCAGTCGTTCCCAACACTCGGAACCATTTGACGTCCACAACGACGTTCTGGCATTGGCTGTGAGACCAGATTCACAACAGCTTGCCGTGAGTACACTGAGTGGACATATCCAGTTCTGGAACATTGAAGAGGCCAAGGAGACTGGCCAGATCGATGCACGCAGAGACGTGTTTGTCGGTCGTTACTTGGAGGACCGTTTCGGAGCCAACAACTCCACAAGAGGAAAGAACTTCACCACATTGGACTACTCCTTCGATGGTCTCTCACTTGTTGCTGCTGGTAACAACAATTCCATTTGCTTGTACGATGTGCCGAACGGTGTTTTGCTCAAGCGTTTCACAGTGTCCTTGAACATGGAGCTTGATGGTACACAAAAGTTCTTGAACAGCTCCAAGATGACCGAGGCTGGATCCGTTGACCTTATTGATAGAGATGGAGAGAACTCAGACTTGGAGGACCGCATTGACAACTCTCTTCCTGGTTCAAGACGTGGTGGTGATCCATCACTTCGTTCTACAAAGCCAGAGGTCAGAGTCACACACGTCCAGTTCTCGCCAACTGCTACTGCATTCGCTGCAGCTGCCACAGAAGGTGTGCTGATCTTCTCTGTTGATGATGGTGTCATATTTGATCCATTCGATCTTGACATGGACGTAACAACGGAAACGACACTGGAGACATTGAAGGAGAAGCAATATCTGACAGCACTTGTCATGTCTTTCCGTTTGAACGAGCAGCACTTGATCTTCCGTGTCTACGAGGCTATTCCGGTCAAGGACATCTCACTCGTTGCATCAGACCTTCCAATCGTATACGTTGAGCGCATGCTGTCCTTTATCGGCGAGCAGGCTATGACTTCACAGCACATTGAGTTCCACCTTCTCTGGGTGAAGGCTCTTTTGCAGGGACACGGAAAGTACATTGGCACACACAAGCACGAGTTTGCGAAGGCACTGAGGGCTGTTCAAAGAGTGATTGCACGTGTTGCGAAGGATGTTTCCAAGACAGGGAGAGATAATGAGTACTCTTACAAGTTCTTGAAGTCCGGATCAGACCACACAAATGAAGACGAGCAGGTTGTGTTTGATAACGAATATGCTGGTGCAGACTCAGAGGAGAGTGGTGATGAGGACGAGGACGATGACGAGGAGGTGAGCGATGAGGAGAATGGCGGATGGTTCAGCACAAAGGCAAAGAATCTTCCAGTGGACACACCGGACTCTTCTGACGAGGATTCTGACGAGGAGATGGAGTAAAAATATCTGCATACACAAGTCATCATTTAATCGTTGTTCAGTTGTAGTCTGACCCTCATCTCATGGTGGGTGCTCACAAGCGCGGCCTTGAAAAGACCAAAGGGACAACCCATAACCTCCACTTTATACAACAGAACACCAGTCACCGCAAATGAGCACCATCACAGAGCCCCAAACCGAATCTCTGCTGAACTCCGTCCTTCTCGCAGTCAGCTCACCTGACTCAAATGAAGAGCATCTCCAAGCTCAACTCTCAGCCTTGGGCGGTCTTCTTCAGCAGACTCTTCACTCGGAGAAGCTCAGAGGGCAGCTCGCACGCTCAGAACGTATATGGAGACTCATCAGGGCTCTTTTGATCTCTGACATCCCAGGATACGACCAGGAGTCTATCTCAATACGAGTGAGGCTTCTCAGAGGTGTTGTTATACTCGGAAGGAACCTGCTGTCGATGGACCGTGACCATGCGGACAGTTTACAAATCAGACGACTTGTCTTCTCCTTCCTTATTCGCATAGAGGTGCTCCCCGTTGAGCCCTCAGTGGAGAACAACACGATCATTAGTGCATTCGAACTACTGGCAAACCTTGCTGTGAACCGGGAGAAGTACAGCGTTGATTTGCTTCACGAAGTGGTGAGGCTATTTCAAGACAAAGAGACATCCCATCACATCTGGAGCGGAGATGCCCTACATCCAGCATTTGCATACATCAACAGTCTGTTCAGCGACTCAGACATACTCTATCATGCTCTATCCAAGGGTGAAGGAAAACCAATCATACTCTTACTCCTCACTGAGTACGAGAAGCTTGACATCGATAACGACCTCTCCGCCTACGGATCACTGATCATCGCCATCTTCACCAAGATGGTACTTCACGAATCATTCCTCAAGTTCATCACACTTCATAACACACCAGCTGATATGGCTCGTTTCCTGAAAGTTTCTCAGGCCATCATTACGAGCAAGCAGAACTGGGAGGTGTTTGAGCTGACAGTGGTTCTCTCTTGGACGTTTGAGCTGTTCCAGAAGACACTAGCTGAAGTCTTGGAGTACTTCAAAACCATGCCAGCAGAGGAACCAGTGATACTGTATTCCAAACTCTCAAGCGTCATGGATGTGTTCTCGACACTCTCCCACATGGAACACACCAGAAAGTTCCTGTTATCCTACGATGGAGTTCAGCTTCTTGTCAAGCTCTTGGGCACGATACACCAGAACGTCAAGCCAAAGTCCAAACTAAAGGACACCGAAAACAACAGAGATGCCAAGATTGATACAAGGAATTTCCCACACATCAAGTCGATGATCATTGAGACTCTAACTTCTCTTGTGCATGAAAACTTTGAGGTTCAGGAGCTTATTCGTGAGACACATGGCCTTGAACTCATTCTGTCAAACTGTATCATTGACGACAACGAACCTTTTATCAAAGAAAGAGCCATTGTGTGTTTGAGATTCTTGTTGAAGGACAATGACAAGAACCAGGAGTTTGTTGCCAAGTTGGAGGCGAAGGAGGTGATTCCTAATGACGCACTCGATGAGGCTGGATTCGAAGTTGAGATTGTGGATGGAAAGGTTCAAATGAAGAAGAAACCAAAGGTCGAAGAAGTCCCACAGTGATGCTACGTCTGGTAATAATAAACAGAAATGATTCAGATGTATGTGACTTTTATAAGTAGTCGAATTTTACTCCTTCGAGAGCTCCTCGACAATGGCAGCCTTGACAAGCTCGACGTCAGCCTTCTCAATGAAGACTCTCTTCATCTCCTTAGCAGCGAGCTGCTTCAACTCCTCTGGCAACACATCCTTGTCGAAGGAGTAACCCTCAAACTCATTCAAAGCCTCGTTCACAGCATCGGCAAACTTGGCTGGGTGGGCAGTGGAGAGAGACACGTACTTGACGTTCTTGGCACCAACCTTCTTGTCCTCCTCAATGTATCTGTAAGATGTCTCAACACCGACAGCAGTATGTGGGTCCAACACGTACTTGGAAGCAGTGTAAACCTTCTTGATGGCCTTTGTGATATCAGCGTCGTCGACTCTCTCGGAGGAGAAGTCCTTACGGGCAGCGGCAATGACCTCCTCTGGGACCTCGAATCCACCAGTAGCCTTCAACTGAGCGAACCAAGAGTTAATGGTCTCGCCAGCCTTCTCATCGGAACCGGCAGCAATGTTGTTTCTGGCCAAGTACCACAAGAGTCTCTCGAAGTTGGAAGAGATCAAGATGTCCATGGCTGGAGACAAGGTAGCCTTGACCTCACCACCCTTCTCGTACTTACCAGTCTTCAAGAATCTGTCGAGGATATCGTTCTCGTTAGTGGCAATGATCAATCTGTCAACTGGCAAACCCATCTCCTTGGCGTAGTAACCAGCGAGGATGTCACCAAAGTTACCGGATGGAACGGTGAAGCGCACCTTGACATCTGAGCCGAGCTTCTTGACAAGCTGGAAGTATGAGTAGAAGTAGTATGTCTGCTGAGCAAGGATACGAGCCCAGTTGATGGAGTTGACAGCACCAACGTGGTACTTCTTGTTGAAATCAGCGTCACCAAAGATCTGCTTGACAATGTCCTGACAGTCGTCAAAAGTACCCTTGACGGACAAGGTGTGGACGTTCTTGTCTAGCACGGTGGCCATCTGCTGCTCTTGGATTGGAGAGATACGGCCAGTTGGGTACAAGATGAAAACGGAGACGTCCTTCTTGCCTCTCAAACCGTAGATGGCAGCGGAACCGGTGTCACCAGAAGTGGCACCAACAACGGTAAGGATGTCCTTCTCCTCCTCTGGCTTACCCTCGTTCTTACGGGTGAGGAAGTACTCAAACAAGTTACCAACGAACTGGAGAGCAACGTCCTTGAATGCGTATGTTGGACCGTGGAACAACTCGAGCAGGTAGACACCAGCGTCCTCATCGATGGCCTCGATTGGGGTGACGTCCTCATGTCTGAAGGTAGAGTAGGACTTCTCAACGAGTTGCTTGAGATCAGCATCTGGGATCTCAGCAGTGTTGATATAGAGTCTGAGGACCTCGAAAGCGAGTTCCTGGAAGGACAAGTTGGCCCACTTGGTCAGGAAGTCTGGCTCGAGCTGTGGCACAACTGACGGCACAAAGAGACCACCGTCAGTGGCGAGACCCTGGAGAACAGCAGCCTCGAAGGAGACGCCCTGCTCGGTGGCAGAACGGGTGGAGCGATATGTCTGGGATGACATCGTGGTGTGTTTTGCTGGTCGGTGGATCGCAGGCCCCTTCAAACACGTTGTGTCTCATGGCTTTTGCTCGGGCATCGATGACTCCCAGTGGCGGACACAGCGCGAAAAGAAACTTTTCGGTATGGGCAGCAGGCAGATGGACCGGACAAACCCGGACATTTCGAAGGCCACTACTCACCCGTGTTTTCTTTGTATAACAGGCACTTTAAACATCCATATAGTACATTAAACTAGCATTCAGCCAGACAGCTGCGACTTTCTCTTCGCCCAGACTCAAATACGGTTTGTCTTCAGCAAGATGTCAACGTTCTCTGCAAGCATCTCGTCAGTGTAGAACTCAGATCTTCTGACCGTCTCCTCATTGTAACCCTCGTCACCAGCGAGGATCTTGAGCAGCTTGGAGTGCGATTCAGTGAAGTCCTTGAAGAAGTTGGCTGGATCTTGAGAAAGCTTCTCGTAGAACTGGTATCTTCTGTGTGCGTTGTGTAGACCCTGGATCCCGAGGGCGATCTTAGTATTGAGCTCCTTGATAGTCTCATCATTCTCAGCCACGAGGTTTTTACTCTCTGCTTTCCAGTGCTCCTGCTCACTGACGTCTTCGATAGGCACCTCAATGTCAATGATAACCTCACCCAATGTCGATGCCCTGTCGACCCTGATCTCGTACTCCAACTGGATCGGCTTGTTTGGCGTCAAGTGTTTGCTCAACAACTCTATCACATCCTTGAAGTTGAATCTTGCAACACTGAACAGTCTTGAGAGGTTCTCGTCACAGTTGATGATTCTCTTGTCCTCGGCTGCTTGGAGGTTGTTCAGCTGGACATACTGCCAGATTGCAAACACGGCATCGTGCTGTGTGGTCTCAATGACACCAAGAAGCCTTGAAAGCTCTGGAGAAGCTCTGAGCGTTATTGGGTACTCCTTTGGCTGGACTGTGACTCTGGCCTTGATGTTCTCAGAACCAGGTCTCTTGACATCCAGTCCGTCAAACTCGACGCCTTTGGTCTTTGGGTCGAGATTCTCGTGCCATTCAATGACGTTCTCCTTAGGAATAGGAATGTGGCTTGGGTGTCCATTCTCAATTTGCTGTGTGTCGTTCTGGGTCTTGTTTGGAATGAGGTCAACTGAGATACCAGAGATGAAGGAACTGAACTTTCTTCTGAGAGGATCAGTGGCACTGTCACCGTTGATGAGTCTTCCCTCCACTCTCAGAGTCCAGCTTGGAGCCTCTATTTGTGGCTGCAGCTGTCCTGGGACCAAGCCCATTGGTGGTGCACGCTGCTGTTGCCATGGCTGGTTCTCTGCTGTGTTGTAGACGAAGATGCGAAGGAGCTGCTTCTTGCGTGGAATCTTGGCCACTGACTCGGACAGATCGTTTAGCTTGCGTGTTGTGAGGATGTCAATACGCTTTTCGGCGTCGTGGAGGCGTCTGTAGAGGTCCACCTCTGGGACAATGGTGTCAATGGCGCGTGGGATGGCAATGTCTGTCGGGCGGGCCTGAGCAACAGCAACGGGCTGCTGGGACTGCTGAGGAGGCGGAGGTTGGCGTTGGGGCAGCTTGTTCATGGCTTCTGGGCGTGCTATTGGGGTGGAAAGCAACGTTGTCTGCTGTTTTGTGGGCCGTGTCTCGTCCGTCTGGCTCGTTTGTTAGTGCACTGTTTGTTGATTTTCGTCGACTCTGCTGCCATTTTTGCACGGGTCAATTTGGGACGCCAGCTCGGACGCGTGCACTGCAAAAACGCGTCTGGCCTCTCTCATGGCCCTCTTTTAGTGTATCAGTAGGTGAAAGACACAGATTAACACTATGGCCGTGCACTTTGACGAGACTGCTGATGCTGGTGACAGAACCCCGGACGCTCAGGCTGACGGCGAGAACCAGGAGCTCTCCATTCAAGAGGAGTACCAGCTCTGGAGAAAGAACTGTCCGGTGATGTACGAGTTCGTCTCAGAGACGGCTCTCATGTGGCCTTCTCTCACAGTCCAATGGCTCCCTGACCCAGTCGATACGACCGATTCTGATGAGGGGATTCACCAGAGACTCATCATCGGAACACACACATCTGGCGGAGACACAGACTACTTGAAGGTATCATCGACCATCTTGCCAAAGAGCCTGATCACATCTGCAGTGTCATCCAAGGGCAAGGAGAAAGAAGAGGATGAGGAGGAGACGAAAAAGTCCACCAAACAGGAGCTAGAAGAGGCTTCCAGACAACAGACCATGAACGCCCGTCTCAAAGTTACCAAGAAGTTCAAGCACAAGCTCGAAGTCAACAGAGCACGTTCGAACCCTTTCAACCCATCCACAGTTGCCACAATCAATGCGTCTGGTGACGTCTACCTTTACGATATTGACGGTGACAAGAAGGCTAAACCAGTGCACTTGAAGCACCACACAGATAACGGATATGGTTTGTCCTGGAACCCATTGACTAATGGGCAGCTCCTCACATCCTCAGATGACAAGACCGTTGCACTTTGGGACACTCTCAATGACACAAAGACTCCCCAAAGAGTATTCAGCGAGCACACAGATATCGTCAATGAAGCCCAATGGCACAACAAGGATGCCAATATCTTTGGTTCCGTCAGTGACGATAAGACGATCCGCATCTGGGACTCCAGATCATCTGCATCAACACAGACAATCACCCGTGGGGCTGCCATCAACACCATCTCATTCTCCAAGTTTTCCTCAAACCTCTATGCTGTTGGTCTTGAGGACTCCACTATTGAGCTGTTCGATCTCAGAAAGCCAACGGAGAAACTTCACACAATCATGGGTCACACTGAATCCATCAGTTCGTTGGAGTGGGATCCTCACAACGATGGTCTTCTCGCCTCGGGTTCCACAGATCGCCGTGTGATTATCTGGGACATCAAAAGAATCGGCGAAGAGCAAGTCCAGGAAGACGAAGACGATGGTGCCCCAGAGCTCTTCATGATGCACGCTGGACACACAGCTCCAGTGACAGACCTTTCCTTCAACCCTTCGATCCCCTTCATGCTGGCGTCTACTGCTGATGACAACATCATCCATCTCTGGAAGGTCTCGAGTAAACTGACCGACGAGTACCTCGGAAAGGCTGCTGAAAGTATTGACATCTTTTCTTTGGAGTGAGTACTGTGCCCCAAGAGACGACTCTGCACCACCGTTACCCGTAGTCTGCTAAGCTGCTAGGCTGGAGTGCCGCGATCTGTCAGCGTAGATTTCAGAACGATGTAGCGTAATTATCCGCACCGGGATTCCCGAGGCCCTCCCTGAAAAATTCCTCGACATCAACACCAGCCAGACACAACAAGACGGGCACTTCACCTTTCTTTCCCCAGCACAAGATCCAATTACGCAACATGTCTTCTGCTCTCCTTCGTCAGTCAACTCTCCAGCGTATCCCACTTGTCAGATACTCCGCGCGCACAAAGCGTGAGAACAAGATCCAGGTCCAGCTCCTCAAGGACTTCCCACAGTACGGCCAGAAGGGTGAGATCATCGATGTCCTCCCTGGTCTTATGCGTAACAAGCTCCATCCAAAGAATGGTGCTGCATACATTATCCCAGAAGCCGGTCTTGGCCCAAGAATTCCAGTGGTCAAGAAGGATTTGAGACTACAGCAACAGCAACAACAGCAGCAGATTCTTCAACAGCAGGCTCTTGCAAAGGCGAAGAGAGATGCAGAGGCCAAGGCAGCTGCAACAGAGAAGAAGAGTCTTGGAAAGATTGAGGCTATTGAGATTCCAGGTCTTCTGTTCGACCTACCAACCGATTCAAAGTCAAGCACCACAATCACTCCATCGGGCCAGTACTCTCTGATCACACTCAACGTGACACTTGGGCCTCTCCGTTTCGCACTCTCTGAGACTGGTCCAATCACAACACAGACAGTCAGTGAGAGAATCAATACTTTGACAGGATTGACAGTTCCTGTTTCTGACATCAAGTTCACTGGCGAGAAGTCTGCTGAGGTTGAGAGCATCACAAAGGCGGGTTCATACAAGGTCACAATAACGCAAGCTGGTTCCCAAAGTTCTGTGTCTAAGTCCCTTGTGGTGAGTGCTTGAATGGGGAGGCAACAGTCTATGACTTCACGACTTCAAAAGGGTAATCCATACACACTTTGTACATATGAACACAATGCATCACCCCCACCCAATACGTCCATGTATGTCATCGCATCTACACTGTAATCAAACAACACCAAATGAATTAATATAACATGCATAACCTCATTAACCAAGAATCTATCAAAAGAAGCAAACCTCAGAGCCGACTGTGTTCCTTCTTGTCACTCTGTGCTGTGGGCTCAAGCAGCCTTTAGCACAACGATGATTGAGTCTCCTCTGAGGAAGAGTTTTGAAATGAATCTTTCCTTTGGCACTGGCTTGCCTTTCTTACCGTTAGCACTTCTTGGGATCTCAGTCCAGAGCTGTTTTGGATGTTAGTATTGGTGTGCAAAAGAGGAAACTAATGATGGGATACTCACCTCCTTGACGTTCTCCAAAACGAGATTCGAGTGTCTGTCAAACGCTCTCACTTTCGCAAGAAGCTTGTGGTTGTTTCTGCAACTTATCAGCACCTGTGTTCCGTTCTGGACAGCTTGTTGAAGAACAGCCATTGGTCCGTGTGTGAATTCGTACTCTTCGAGCCTTTGAAGCTCTGTTTCTGTGAGGTCAGCGCGTGGACGGTCAACAAGTTCACTAGATTGTGTGTTAGTGAAAGCTCTTTCGGATCTGGTTTTCTCTCCAGCACAGTTGTGAACGTACGCCATGGTTGCTCGATGGATTGGAGGTTACAGTTGTGAGTGTATGGACACGTTATCAGCCAAATATTTGCAGTGGTTCTTGTCTCTGTTGGAAGCCTGGCCTCAACACTTTTCCAAGCTAGTGGTCGGATTTCGTTTTCAGATCCGAGGTGATTTCCCAATACGGCAAATACCGACCAGATCTCCTCGGAATTGAGCAAAATCTGACGCGAAAACGCGAAACCGACGCGTCGCCGACAAGCGCATTTTGAGGGCGACTTGCAAAAAACCTTCCAAATCGAGTAAATAGCTTGCAGGTTTTGGGCAGAATACACGGGGCCACCCAAAAGAAAAACAAAGGATTCTCACTTCTCTTCATTCACAAAGGTACACAGACCACATCTCAACAACAACAACACACCAGCACACAATGTCTTTCGATCGTGGCGGCGTGTACACTGCCAGCGTCCTCCCAGGTGAGGAGAATGACCAGGACTCCAACCAAGAGTTCATCACCGCTTTCAGGAAGTTCATTCTTGAGTTCCGTGTCGGGTCGGAGTTCGTTTACCGTAACCAGCTCAGAGAGAACCTTTTGGTCAAGGAGTACTGCCTGACAGTTGACTCTGCTGATCTCATTGGTTATCAGGAGAACCTCAACAAGCACCTCATGGACGCCCCTGGTGAAATGGTGCCTCTTTTCGAGAGAGCCATCACGGATGTCGCAAAGAGAATCGTCTATCTTGCTGAGTCTGAAATCCCACCAAACTTCCCAAACTGCCAGCTTATCCTCAAGTCCGGTGCTGCAAAGCTCACCATCAGAGAGTTGGACGCTGATCATATCTCCAAAATCATCCGTATCAGCGGTATCATCATCTCTGCCTCTGTTCTCCACTCCAAGGCCACATCTGTACAAGTCATGTGCCGCTCATGCAGACACACACAGCGAATCAATGTCAACTCAAACTTTGGAGGTGTCAACTTGCCGAAGGAGTGTGGTGCCATTTCCACAGATGGAGAGAAAAGTCAGTGTCCAAGAGACCCATACGTCATTGTCCACGACAAGTCATTGTTCATCGACCAGCAGTCTCTCAAGCTCCAAGAACTACCTGAGATGGTCCCAATTGGTGAGATGCCAAGACACGTCCTCCTATCTGCTGATCGCTACCTGACAAACAAGGTCGTTCCAGGGACGCGTTGTACCATCACTGGTATCTACTCTACATTCCAGTCCAAACTCAAGGGTCCATCATCAGTCGCAATCAGAACTCCATACGTCAGAGTTGTCGGTATCCAAACAGATGTCGACCACAATGCTGCTGGTAACGTCATCTTCACTGAAGAGGAAGAGGAAGAGTTCTTGGAGTTGTCCAGAAGACCAGATCTGTTTGAGTCGTTCGCAAACTCCATCGCACCATCCATTTACGGCAACGAAGACATCAAGAAGGCCATTGCATGTTTGCTTATGGGTGGCTCGAAGAAGATCCTCCCTGATGGTATGAGACTCAGAGGTGATATCAACGTCTTGCTCCTGGGTGACCCAGGTACTGCCAAGTCCCAGCTCTTGAAGTTTGTCGACAAGGCAAGTCCCATCTCTATCTACACATCCGGTAAGGGTTCCTCTGCTGCTGGTTTGACAGCCTCTGTTCAGAGAGATCCATCTACAAGAGAGTTTTACCTCGAAGGTGGTGCCATGGTTCTCGCTGATGGTGGTGTTGTCTGTATCGATGAGTTCGATAAGATGAGAGAAGAGGACAGAGTTGCCATTCACGAAGCAATGGAACAGCAGACCATTTCTATTGCCAAGGCTGGTATCACCACAGTGCTCAACTCTAGAACATCGGTTCTTGCCGCTGCCAACCCACAGTTTGGAAGATATGACGATACCAAGACACCTGGTGAGAACATTGACTTCGCTGCTTCTATCATGTCGAGATTCGATATGATTTTTATTGTCAAGGATGACCACAACGAGAACAGAGATTTGTCCATCGCCAACCACGTTTTGAACATTCACATGGGAAAGACAAACAACCAAGAAGTTGCTGGTGAGATCTCGCTGGACAAGATGAAGAGATACGTATCTTATTGTCGTTCCAAGTGTGCTCCAAGACTTTCCCCTGATGCTGCTGAGAAGCTGAGTTCCCACTTTGTCGAGATCAGAAAGCAGGTCCACCAGAAGGAAGTTGAGGCAAACGAAAGATCATCCATTCCAATCACTGTCCGTCAGCTTGAAGCCATCATCCGTATCTCTGAGTCTCTTGCCAAGCTGGAGTTGTCCCCGGTGGCCAAAGAGCACCATGTTGACGAGGCTATCAGACTCTTCCAGGCTTCCACTATGGATGCTGCTGCACAGGGTATTATCAACATGTCTCCAGAGCTTCAGGATCAAGTGAGGAGAATCGAGAGAGAGGTGAGAAAGAGACTTCCAATTGGTTTCTCGACCACCTACAACACACTCAGAAAGGAGTTTGTACAGGGTAAGGAGTACAGCCAGCTGGCTCTTGACAAGGCACTCTACGCCATGGAGCGCCAGGAAGCAATTACGAAAAGATTTGGAGGTCAGAATATCCTGAGATCTGGAATCTGAGTTTATCATACGAGTCTAATGATTGTTATCTAATGTCGGCATTCAGTTCTTTGTCTGTTTTTATACACACACCTCTTATGCGACTATTACATAGTGTTGTAGTTGTACTTGCTCGCCCAATCAACTACACAAATGTCTTCTATGTGGATGCGTCTTATTGTCTTCCTCCTACCACCAGAGCCTTAAGCCACAACCTTAAGCCACAACCTTACCAGTCTGGGCAAGAGGAGCGACCAATCCAGTAGCTCTATGGAGCACATTCTCAACCCTTCCCTTCAGCACCTTGAGTTCACAATCTACCACCATCTGGTAATAGTCGATCTTTGCCTCGTGCTTTCCGATTTTCACAGCGGAACCCTTCCCGTCCTCATTGATAGTGAATGCCTCACCAAACTGAGCTTCAAGCATTACGTTGATTCTCTCAATTCGTGTGGTGACGGTGGAGTCCGCCAAGGTTTTGCTTCTCTTCTCTTCCTCAGTCTCCACTGGGCTTTTCTCTTCCTCCTCGTGCTCACATGACTGTGATGAGATCTTGACAGAAGCAGGAGATGAATCAACAGACATGAGAATGGCAACAACTGAATCGGCAATAGTGTCATTGATAAGATCACTCATCCACTCAATTGTACAGACTCCGTTGACCATGCTCACTGTGATCTCATTCATGATCTTCACTTCATACTCGTCTTTGTCGTCAATCAAGACGTCAACATGGCCAAACATCTGGAACAGGTGCCACTGGATCAAGTCCCTTCCAGCATCAACCACAATGGTTTGACGTTCTCTGACGACAGTGGATGTGAGACCAGCATACTCTCTAACATCGTCAACCTTCATCAAGTTCAAGTCAAAGTCCTTGGAGACGAGCACACCAGTGATGGTGGCCTTGTCCTTGTCCTCGACAATTGACCCGAGTGCCTTTGCAATCTTGAGACCCTTGAACTGCAAGCTCAACTCGTCACAGTTTCTTGGGTTGTACACCTTCACTTCCTCATCTGTGCCCTTGAACTTGGAGTACTTGGACAGCAGGGCGGATTTGAGTCTACCCATTGGGTTTGACTCACCATGAACCAAGATAATGGACTTTGGATCAACGAGTTCGATAAATTTGGAATTCTGTTCATAGTCAACGTGCGCAGCGAATGAGATCTCTTCAATGTTTAAACGTCTTGGGATCATCGAGTCTGGGTTGTTGACTGATGGGATCATATCTGGTTCGGTGACGAGTGTCTTGGCGAGTGTTCCTTCGACGGAGTAACCGGTCAAGATGACAGAGTTACGTGAATCTGGTGCCCACTTTTCCAATAGTTCTCTTGAAACACCGTTCTGGAGCATACCGGGACTTGCCACCACGACACATGGTCCAAAGTCGTCGAATTTGTCGAGGTTCTTGATGTTTCTGATGTGTTTGAACTGGAATGGGTTCGAGTTCTGATCTCTGAACTGTTTTCTGATGCTGTCGTTCATCATGTTAATGTATGTTTGGAAGACAGTGAGACACTTCTTGGCTAATGATGATGCATAGTAAACGTTGACGGTATCGAGATCTTGATGCGTAGACCAGTACTCGTCAAGAATCAAGAGAAGCTCCTGTGCCGTTCCCAGAGCGAACACCGGAAGGAGGACACGACCACCCTTTGACAGTGTTGAGTGTATCAGATTCGTAAGCCTCAGCTCCTTTTCGAGTCGTGGCTCGTGTGTAGCTGTACCGAATGTCGACTCTGTGATGAGAACATCTGGCTTCACGTGTGGGACCTCAGCTGGGTTCAAGTGACGACTCTCTTCTCGTGAATAGTCACCCGTGAACAGGATCTTGAGTCCACTGATCTCAATCATGTACATAGCGGCACCAAGGACGTGTCCGGCATGATATGCTGTGAATCTGATACCGTCGACTTCGTTTGTGGAGTGGTAATCAACGGTCTCAATCTTGTCAAACGACTCTAGAAGGTCCTCGTCTGTGTAAAGCGTCGTGTTCTGGCCAATGGAAGTGACCTTAACGAAATCAGTCAGTAGCCAGCGGTAAATAGCCTTTGTGGGATGTGTCATGAACACACGTCCGTTGAAGTTTGTGTGCTGCATAACGTAGGGCAGGGAGGCTGCGTGGTCGAGATGGAAATGGGAGACGAGCAGGATGTCAACGGTGGAGAGGTCAAATTCATCGTAGAACGGCAGTGCAGAGATTCCCGAGAAGGCCGGGTGGACACCAGCATCAAGCATGATAGTTTTACCCTTGTACTGGATGATGTGGCACGATCTTCCGACTTCTGAGCCACCGCCGAGGGCAATGAACTTGAACGAGTCGGCGTCGTCTGTGGGCTGTGGGGAGATATGTTAGTAGGCCAGGCAGGGAGTAGTGCGTATGGTTGAGGATCACGTACTTCTGGGGTATCGTCGAATGACATTGCAATTGTTCTGTTGCTTGCACAGGCTGAGACGGGGACCAGCTTCGTAAGGTCTGGCTGAAGAGTGTTGTTGATGTTTTTCACTGCCATCAACTTTGCGCGAACAGACTACACGGTCATGGGTCATGGGGGTTCTCCGGGACTAGGCCGAGTACTACCAGGCCACAGACTATTCCGGGACTCACTTCTTCCACTTCGTCTATCAATTAGGTGATGGTCATAGTACCCGAGTTGCACTAGACACAAGCTGACATGGCGCCTCCTAGAAGCCCTTGCTGATGTCCAGAATAGGAAAGGTTATGTGCCCAGGTCAAATCACTAACAAGCAACTCATCGATAGCAGTTTCTCTCTCCTACACACAAACAACACTCGGAACTGGACAAGAACACCCTCTGTGCCCGATGTCACCGCAAGCAAAGATTGTCCTTGTGCCAGCTGCAACGATTGGCTGCGGAAAGACCACAGTGGCCCAGACGCTGCTCAACATCGCCCCAGAAGTGTTCGGCGCAGTTGCCAATGACGATATGCCATCCGGATCCAAAGGGAAGGACATGTTCTTCCGAGGTGGAATCGAAGTGCTACAGTCCAAGCCGATTGTGATCCTTGATAAGAACAACCACCAGTTCAGGGAAAGAGCCATGGTCTTTGACAACTTCACCAGGCTGAGAGGTGAGTACTTGGCCGACGACGTGGATGTCAAGTTTGTCTGTCTCGACTTTGTTGGCAGCTCAGCTCACTCCAAAGATCTCTGGAAGATGACCACAGAGCGTGTCTCAAACCGGGGTGACAGACATCAGACTATCAAGGCTTCGGGTAAGGGTCCAGGTTTCGTGTATGGAATAATGGGCGGGTTTGTCAAGAGATTCCAACCAGTTGACCGCAGTCGCGTCCCCGATTCAGGCTTTGACCTCATCCTTGATCTTACTGTTTCGAAGAGGTCATCCTCGCTACGCAATTCAAAGAAGGTACTGAAAGCCCTGCAAGAGAACTTCCCGGATATTGAACTCCCAACACCCACCGACGAAGAGTGGTTGAGAAGCTTCGATGTTGCGCTCGCATACACTCCGCCCTCAAATGAGCACAAGTGGACACGCAGAGATCAACAATCAGAGCACACAGCTACAGTGCAGGAAGAGAAATGACTCAGAGGAGCTTCAATCAGATCATACCCCTTCTACAGCGCCATAGAGATCCACCAGGGGTCCACCAGACAACACCTGTACCTTACCCCCGAGCACTCGGAGATACCAGTATCTAAGTCCGAAAACTGGTATACCCCCTTTTTTCTGGCGCTTGATTCAGGCTATAAAAAGCAGCCCCCCCTTGATGAAATGTTTAATTGGCTTGTCTCTCCATACGCTCTACTAACTGTTACTGATCTGGAATTTGTCGGAGTAGTTACTTCCTGTACATCAAAACTAGCTTCCAAACACTAGCTTCCAAGCACGAGCAACCCAGCAACACAGCAACACAGGCCTCACACCTAGATATACACCTTCACCAACAATCATGAGCCCAAATTTAGTTAAGCAGCTCCGCTATGTGTACAAGGCTGGTGAGAATCGCATTGCTAGTCCATGGAGACACATTGGTGAGTCCATGTTCACCATCTGCGATCTCCCTGATGAGCTGATTGTCCGCATCATGAATCAGCTCGACCTACCGAGTTTGAGGAACTTCCTCAAAGCAGGAAGCAAGAATAAGAACATCCTTGGCCTCACAATAGTGGTTGAAGATAATCCTGATGGTGGATCTCAGACTTTGCTTTCTAAGATTCCTAACTTGCGCAGAGTCACCCTCGACGACTACCAGTCATGCAACTACAGCTCGCACATCACCGTGTTTGACATCTCCAACCACATCACATCAATCTATGATGACCACTTTGTCGTCATCCCGGCCGTTAGTAAGTTCAACGAGAAAAGCATTGTGTGCATTGATGATCGTGGTGATTGGAGGTTCGACTCGAGCTACAGAGCCTGCGCTCTGATGATGCACTGCGAAAAGCGTGGGATAAGAGCCGAGTTACGCTCCAACACTAGCATGGTGTATACTTCACATACCATCCTTCCGAAATCCAGATTTCTTGATGCCAAGTCAGCTGTGTTGTGGAACAGATACAGAAAACGTCACTACGACTGGTTACTGGCGCGTCCCAATACTGACTTTGAGATGTGGTTGGCACATCGTCGTGAAGTTGACAATGATCAAGGACGCAGATCATATTGTCATTTGTTTCTGATGCTTGGTTCAGTGCTTTTTGTCGTCCTAACACTGCTGCATATCCTGGCACCAGAAGTCTATGCTGAGGCCCAGGGAAATGAGCCCCTGCTAATGCTTGGTTTATCGGCGGCTGCCTGTGCCTCCCAAGTGCTTATCATGTTTGGCCTATAATATATTAATGCTGGGTTCTTCTTGGAGTAATCGAACGTTATAGATAGATGCCATTCACAAAAGATATAAAAGATGCAGTCCTTAAACTTCGTAGCTATGCCAATATTATTGCTTCTCATCACTTCTTATTCGTTCTTCTACCCTCGAAACCCGGTCTCTTCGGAGCGATCTTCGTCTTGAACTTTCTGAGCTGCTTCTGCTGCTTCTTCTGCTTGACACCCTTGTTCTGTTTTCTAATCTCCAAGTTCTCCTCTCTTCTCTTTGCCTTCATCGAGATCATGTTCTGGACGTGATCCTTGCGCTCCTGCCATTGAATCTCGGATTTTCTCTTCTGTGTCTCTTTTCTCTTCAATGCCTTCTTGAGCAGCTTCTCGTCGTCCTTGACCTTGATACCTTCAGCGGCAGCAAACGACTTTGTCCACTTCTCCTTCTCCAAAATCTCCTTCTTTTTGTCCTCATCTAGCTCCTCAAACTTTTGCTTCTTCTGCTCAATCAACTTCAAATGAGCCTTGATGTCCTTCTTTGCTGGACCCTTCTTCTTGTTGACACGGACATTCTTCAAATCAGATGTAGCCTTGGTGTTTGCATCAAACACAATGTTCTGGAAGATGACACCATTAGCACTAGCACCATCATCCACCTCTTCCTCGGCCTCGCTGTCAGATGCATCGGAATCGTCAGATGCAACCTCTGCAAGTTTTCTCTTTCTCTCTGCCTTGGCCTCCGCCTTAGCCTCTGCCTTCTTACGACGCTCCTCCAGAATAGCCTCACGTGAAGATGGTGCACCTGGGGTCTTGGAACCAGGAGCCTTACGCTTTTCACGCATTGTGCTGATCTTGCTCTGGAGCTTCTCCTTGAGTGCCTTGAGGGATTCCTCCTTCTTTCTCTTGTCCTCTTCTGAGATGGTCTGGGGTTTGGTGGTGGTAGTAGTGGTAGTGGTGGTTGTCTGTGGGGAGTTCGTGATTTCGTTACCTTCGTCATCAAAGATCAAGTTGATGTCCTCTTCGGAGTCATCCTCGGTCGTAGTTCTAACTGTTTTTGGAGAAGTGGTAGGCAGCTGTGTCTTTCCATTGCCATTTGTCTTGTTGGTTGGTTGTGCGTGTTCCTGCTCAGACTCTTCCTCTTCAGAAGCTTCCTCCTCCTCCTCATCAGACGCTGATTCAGACTCAACCTCGGACTCGGCAACTTCTTGTGTCTTCTTCTGACCGGGTATCACGACAGGCTTTGCCTTACTTGCTCTGATCTGCTGCACTTGACTAGCTGAAGCTGTCTTCTCGCTCTCCTTTGACTGTGCTGGGTCGAGCTTTGCACGCTTATTGCTCTTGAGCTCGTCCTTGGACTGCTTTGTGGCCTTCCACTGTTCTTGTGTGTCGTCATCGTAGTAGTACTTGGCTGGGATGAGGGACAAGAGCCCGTCGAATGCCGATGAGTTTGTCTTGAGACGTTCCTGTTGGATGTTAGCACGGGAATACTTGGGGATAAGACAAAGGGCACAGCGGAGGCGCATGCCCTCAGCCACAGCCGGCACAGGGACCAGGTTCAAGGGCACTCACTTCCAGACTTGAGCTCATCTTTGTCTTGTTGGTTGGCCGAGAGATCTCAGGCGGAAAAGGGCATCGCTCTGCCATACAAAAAAAATTTCGAGAGGAGCAAAATTATGCGCGAAAACCGGTACGCGCCGGACTGCCAGAAGCTGACGGGCAAGTTCGCGAAATTCCGCTGGCCGCCCGCCCTCTCGAAAACAGGCAGCACAAATTGGCTCGGAGCAGCGAGAGATTAGGAGGTGCCAGACGACGAATCTGCTAGTTGGAGGTCAATTGTGTGCTTGGATCCTGGAGATTATAGACACTGCTGACTACGCGACAGACTCACCAACTTTCTGCTCTTCATCACACACACTAACGCCCACAATATGTCTGACGCCGTGGCCAACTATCTGCTGCTTTCGCTGCCTACCAAGGCCGTCCCTGAGTCCTCCTCCGTCACTTCCGCCAGCGCATGGCTAGAGCGTGAGCTGTTGCAGGGTAAAGCCGCCGTGAGCACTATCACCATCCCACAGTTCAAGATTGGCACGCTGGACTCGCTGGTGCTGCAGAGTGAGGAGCTCCAGAAGATTGACGAGCAGTTGGGCACCGCCGTTGGAAAGGTGCTCGAGGTGTTGTCTAACTTGTATGAGGGCAATCAATCCTTGCTTAACACCACGAAAAGAGTTGATGACCAGTACGTCACTGACTACGTTGAGAAGTTTCAATGGAGAAGCTCCAAGTTCAGAGTTGATAAGCCATTGAAGGACCTTATCAAGGCCATTTCTGAGGAGGCGTTCCAGTTGGACTCGGATGTCAGAAACACGTTTGCAAACTACAACACTGCCAGATCGAACCTGGCTGCTGCTGAGCGTAAGCAGACCGGTGATCTCAGTGTCAGATCGTTGCATGATGTTGTGTCCCCAAGCGACTTTGTGCTTGGATCTGAGCACCTCCAGACAGTGCTTATCGCAGTGCCAAAGGGAGCACAGAAGGAGTACTTGGACAACTACGAGACCCTCACCACAATGGTTGTCCCACGCTCTGCACACGTTATCCGTGCCGATGACGAGTACGCGCTGTTCACCACGACCTTGTTCAAGAAGTACATCCCAGACTTCTACCAGCAGTGCCGTGAGCGCAAGTACGTGCCCCGCGAGTTCGTGTACTCCGAGGAGGTGCTCAACCAGATGCGCCAGGAGCACGAGGTTGCTGCACAGACGGAGAACAGACTCAGAGGAGACCTCGTCCGTCTCGGAAAGGCGGCGTACTCGGACATCACGGCGAACTGGCTGCACATCAAGGCCATCCGTGTCTTTGTCGAGTCTGTGCTGAGATACGGGCTCCCACCAGACTTTGTTGTGTCTGTCGTGAGACTCCCAGGCAAGTCCGTCCAGCAGGCCAAGAAGGAGCTCATCAACGAGTTCGGGTACTTGGGAGGCCTCGCGTTCAGCAAGGACAAGAAGGGCAAAGTGTTGAAGGACGGTGCCTTGAACGAGTACGCGGCCCTGGTGGACACGGAGTACGAGCCGTTTGTTGTGTATGACCTGGAGATCAAGTAGATAGCTGCTGAATTTATATGTTTTGTTAGACTTGTGTCTCGCCGCTAGATCTGGCGTGTGTTGATGTGCGCGATCGCCACACATGCCCATTGTTAGCAGGACATTCCCTTCTCCAGCGGCTAACCCCCGTCAGCTCACCACCAACGAACAGCAAGGATGTCCTCCACGCCACGGAGACACTCGCGACAGCTGTCCGCCCAGCTCTCCCTTCAAAGCTCGCCAGCAACGCCCTCCCGCCCGGCTCGTGGCTCCAGGCTGTCACGCGTCATGCTGGACTCTCCAGATGCCTCACCAAGGCCAGCACGCCTGCCTACGCCCACCAGTCTCACCCCGCCAGGCTCTCCAGCTCGCACAGCACGCACAACACCGTCTCCACCCAAGAACTCACGCGACTCCATCAAAGTGATAGCGCGCTTCCGTCCAGAGCTGGACAGAGAGAAGAGGTCCTCCACCACCTCCGCCTCCTTCGACTCGTCCCTCCGCTTCATCGACGCCGAGTCAATCTCCCTAGCCTCAGAGACATTCACATACGACCGCGTGTTTGACCAGAACTCCACACAGGAAGAACTCTTCCAGTACTCCATCGAACCAACCGTGGATGACTTGTTTGCTGGATACAATGGCACGGTCCTCGCGTATGGCCAGACAGGCTCTGGAAAGACGTACACTATGATGGGCACAGATCTTCACTCGGAGACAAAAGGAGTCATCCCACGTCTTGCAGATGCCATATTCGCCAAGATCAAGGAAGAAGAGACAGACGAGACGGAGTACACCCTCACGGCGTCTTACATGGAGATCTACATGGAGAAGGTACGTGACTTACTCTCACCGCAGTCGGACTTGCCATTGACCATTCACGAGGATGGTGCAAATGGTGTACATGTACGGAACTTGACGAGACGGTATGTTGCTTCATCAACAGAGCTCTATGAACTATTGGACAAAGGTGCATTGGTGCGTGCTGTTGGGAGCACAGACATGAACCAGGAGTCCTCCAGATCCCACGCCATCTTCCAGTTGGACCTCACTCAAGAGAGCATGACTGACGGTGTCAAGAGATCCAAGCTCTTCCTTGTTGACTTGGCTGGAAGTGAGAAGGTGGGAAAGACAGGAGCCACAGGGCAAACGTTGGAAGAGGCTAAAAAGATCAACTCCTCGCTCACACACTTGGGTATCGTCATCAACGCACTCACAGACTCCAAGGCGTCACACATCCCATACAGAGATTCCAAACTTACACGCATCCTACAGCAGTCGCTTGGTGGAAACTCACGCACAAGTTTGATCGTCAACTGTTCCCCAGCTGCGTACAACGAGCAAGAGACATTGTCAACATTGAGGTTCGGCACAAGGGCCAAGCGCATCAAGAACAAGGCACACGTCAACTCAGAGCCATCGCAACTCGACTTGCTCAGAAAGATTGACAACCTCACCAAACTCAGCCAGGCCCAGGAACTACGTAACAAGGAGTTGGAGTTCGAGTTGGAACTATGGAAGTCGGGTGCCAACAAGCTAGAAGATACCCCTGTGAAAGTCGAGGTACCGCCACCGCCACCACCACCACCACCCCCAAAGGACCTTCCTCCAGCACTCAGTCTAGAGGACACTCATAAGATGGCATTCATGAAGGCACGTATCCAAGAACTTACAGCTATCATTTCTCGAGCACCATCTCTCGCTGTTGCAGACAACGAGGTGCCATTGTTGAAACAGCTCGAAGACTCTCAATCACTCAACTCTGTGCTCATCGAAGACCTCAACCAGAAATGTATCCATCTGTTTGAGATGCAGCAGGAGATTGACAAACTGGCATCTGAACTCCAACACCAGCCACATTTCGATGCTGATCGTCTCAACAACTTGGAAGAAGCTGTCGCCAAGTTCTCCCTCCAGATCGCCGAGCTCCAGAACCACAACACCCTTCTCCAGAAAGAAGTGAAAACCACCCGCAACATCGCAGAGACACGCCAGGAGCGCATCCATACGTTGGAAGACCTGCTCAAGGATGCTCAGTCCCGCGTCCATGCCGACTCTGCAAACTTTGAGTTCAAGCTCTTCTCCCTCCGTGAGCGTCTCTCGTCAGCGAGGAAGCTTAGCACAGCGAGCTTTGACTCACACCCAACTCGCCCACTTCCTCACCACTCATCATCAGACACTCTTCGTCCTACTACTAGAGACTTCGAAGACGACTTCCCCTCTCTCGGTGTCCCTCCTATGGTGTCTCAGCCTCTTCCTCGTGGACCTCCTTCAACGGGTCCAGCACACACAGTTCACGCACACAGACGCGACAACAGCCAGTGCTACAACATAAGCTCCGAAGAGAGTCTGATGAGCATCAGACGGACACAGTCGGGGACGAACTCGAGTGTCAGGACAGCGTCAACGGGGAGCGGGGCCGGGTATGGATTCAGAGTTGGGCTGAATCTCAACATCATCAAGCCGTCCCGAGAGGATTAGCTTAGATAAGTTTGGCATCTGGAACAATAATATGGCTAGGTAATGTTATCTTTGACGTTTCATTCATTAAAAAGGTTGCATCAGAACGCGTATGTATAGTCGTAAGCACTTCAGCAGTCTAGTCACTTTTCAAACGCACCCTCACCGTTCTTCAGGGAGAGGATGGTTCTCGTGTCTGTAGTGAACCTGAGGGACTGCAACACTGGAATCAGGTTCAAAAGGTCCGTATCTGTACTGTCACTGATCCAACCCTCGACAGAGATTGCATTGTCCTCGTGCATCGCATAACTGATTGGGGAGTTATCAATGATGATCAAATGGTTCAGATTCCGATCAATGCTCGACAGGTCCTTGATGTATCCCTGGCCCTCCCTCAAGGTGCAGTGGTTTCGGTAGTATCTGCGGGAGAAGTACTTCCGTTCTGTCTCAAGTAGGTCAATGACCGGGTCTGCGTACTCTCTAACGCTTGCTGTGAAGATGACAAGATTGAACCACTTGGACACCTGTTTGAGGAACATATCACAGTATGGCCGCTTCTGGACGTAATAAAGCGTTGCCACCTGACTCTTGAGCTTGATCTCAACTTGGTATGCGGAGGAGGCAAGTCTCGTTCCTCGTGAGACGGAGTGCACCAGTGTTTCGTCAAGGTCCAATATCAGTGTCTTCTTGAAGTCAGTGTTCATGAGGTTGACCGGATACACTGTGCGAGGGAATGTGAAGAGCTTGGAGTTGTGTGAAAGAATGCCGGTTGTCGATGGGGATGTTGGCGACTTGAGGTCCCTGTCCGCGCCGTCATCAGGATCTGTTGTCTCAAGCTTCTCGTCTTCATCAAGTTCAAGAATAGTCGTATTGGATAAATGGGCACCCGACAACCGTCTGGAGTCCTTGTTTGACTCAGCGGTGCCCTGCCTTGTGTTCTTGTCATCGTGGTCGTTGCCGTGGTCGTTGCCACCTCGGGTCTCGAGCAGGCTGAGTGGGAACGTGAAGACGTACCAGAGAAGTGCCAGTGGGCGTACAACCAGCAGGTTCGGCACAGACAGGATGATGCGAATGATGTAGGGGATTGAAGAGTCGTCGTTCACCTTGTGTGGCAGGGCTGTGGTCATGGGCATGGAGCTCGAGTCCTTCTGAGGGGGCGTTGTTTGCGGAGGCGTGGCACTGCTATCCTTTGGTATGACAGGGTCGAGCCCGTCTGGATGGAGAGCAACCTCGACTCGCTGTGTAATGTACGAGATGGAGTTCATACTTCGCTCGAGGAGATGTGTGGTCGGTAGCTTGTGGTGTGCTTGTACAGGGGGGTGAGTTCAAATGCCCCCGGGTTTTTGATGGGAAACTAACGGCGGTTGTTGGTGGTGGTGGTGGCGCTGCTGCTGCTGCTGTTGCTGGTGGTGGTAGTGATGATGCTACTGGACGGTCGATACTGACCAGCGAATCGATTGGGCTGCGTGTGTGTTGGAGTGACAGCTGTTGGTGCGTTGTGTGTGTTTTTTGGCTCGGTCAGTGGTTGGGTTCATCCGTTGACAGGTGTTTGCCCAACGGTTGGCCGAAGAGAAATCCGGCCGGGCTCACAACGGACATTGGCCATGGGAACTACAGGAAATAAAGAGAACCACGAATCAATGAAAGTATCAAGAGCAAAGAGCAATATCCATCAAAAATCACACCAGAGTCCAGAGCCCATCCGTCAGACAACAGGACAGCGGAGTTGCGCCCTCAACTCAGCAGCGGTGCAGGGGGACGAACTGTCAGCTGTGTCACCTGGAGATGTTGAGCATTCAGTGTCAGGCGGCCAGCTTGGTAGGCCAACTTCGCCAGCTCATACTCGATTGTGGCGAGCTGTATCTTCTTGTCCAAGACGGACAGCTCGTGGTTGTGCTTCTTGTCCAGGACGGACAGTTCGTGGTTGTGCTTCTTGTCCAAGATAGCGAACTCGTGCTGGTTCTTTTCTTTGGCCTGTAAAATCTTGTCGTTGTGGATCTTCAGATCAAGAAGGAGTCTGTCTGTTCTGGCTTTGTTCTCCATCTCGGACTCCTTGGCTCTTTCTGCTCTGTTCAGTTCTTCCGATGTTTTCTTCTCGTTGTGGATCGTCAAGTCAAGTAAACGTCTCTCAGTTCTCTCGTTGTATTCCCTCTGGATCTCCCTTGCTCTGTCAGCTCTGCTCTGTTCAGCAACGGCAGCGTTTCTCTGCTCGATAGCAACTCGCTCGACATCACGGTTGGCAGACCAGAGAACAGTGCATGCAGCCAGGATTGTTCCAACTCCGAGCAGGCCCAAGCAAACCACGGCCAGGGCAGTCAGTGTAGAGTCACTGAGAGAAGAGAGCTGTATCGTTGTACTCAGCATCTTTGGAAGTTGAAGAAGTCTGTGGTGAGGGGTGTGTAGTTGAGTGGGCACTAAAGTTGTCGGAAGTTTGTGTGCAAGAGCCCTGGAGACTTTGGCGGGAGAAGTTCAAGTTTTTTGTGTGTAGAAGTCGAAGAACAGCGTAGGCCGTAGAATGTATCACCGTATGTGCCGCTGTCAGAGTGTGTGGAGATTGGCGACTCGAAGTGATTGTCGTTACGTTTTGTGTCACTTTCCTTCTCTCTCCATCTTACCTAATCATGGTTAGGAGCCCTTCTATTTTCCCCCGCCCCGGCTGAAAACGGTTGTGCCACGGCTCGTCCGCTGTGAGTTTGTGGAGAAAGCGCGCTTTTCCAGCCGAGGAGCAAAGTCACCCCGTCTCCTCATCCCCGTCGACTCTCGACTCTCCACACGTTCAATTCACCTATAAAGCTTCCTTTTTCCCCAGCAACCCACCCGCACCGATATCGTGAGCACATCCAACTCAACCAGCTCCCAACCATGAAACTCAACGTTAACGGCAAGGTCGCCGTCATCACCGGTGGATCCAGAGGCCTCGGGCTCAACTGCGCAGAGGTGCTTGTCAAGAACGGCGCAAAGTCTGTGTACATCACTTCGAGAAAGGACAAGGCCGTACAGGAGTCTGTCAAGTTCTTGGAATCGCTGGCTAAGCAGTACAACCCAAGCTGCAAGATCCGGGGAATCGCCACAGATTGTTCTACCAAGGCTGGAAATCAGCAGTTCTTTGACCTCGTTGCCGCTAATGAGAGCGAGGTGCACATCCTCATTGCAAACGCGGGCGCTTCTTGGGGCGCACCACTCTCCAAACACCCAGAGGAGGCTTTTGACAAGGTGCTGGCACTCAATGTCAAGGGTGTATTCCTGTCAATCCAAGTGTTCTACCCATTGCTCAAGAAGGCGGGCACGAAGGACTACTCGGCCAGAGTGTTGATCATGGGTTCTGTCACTGGTTTGAGATCAGATGCCATGGAAGGTGGTACATACGGATACACTGCTTCGAAGGCCGGTGTGATGCACATGGGTAAGGCACTTGCTTTGGAGCTCGGACCACAGAACATCAATGTCAATATCTTGGCTCCAGGATTCTTCCCTACAAAGATGGCCAATGGGTTGCTGGAGAAGATTGGTGACGAGATGACCGCAAAGAACCCAAAGAGAAGATTGGGTAGACAGGATGACTTGGAGAGTGTGGTGCTGTTCTTCTCAGCCCCGGAGAGCGACTACATCAACGGTGCTGTGATTCCTATTGACGGTGGATCTTACCTTGGTGACTCTGTGCTCTCTGGAGTCAAGCTGTAGGCGAGATGTTTGCTCTATATATGTCTTATGATATACCAGTGACGATTCGGAATCAAAACGTAAAGCGATAACGGACGCTGAAGGCAAGATGTTAGATTGCCGCTGTGATACTTTGAGGTATTACGTCATTGGCTCGCCTTGTCTCGGGTGTGGCCCGTCCAGGTCTTCGCTGCTTTGTTTTGATTTCGCAGGGGGACCCTCGGGCTATGCCGGAATCCGGAATACACCAAGAAGGTGTCTAAGCTGCGGACCGCCAACGTTTTACGGGCTTCATTTGCAGCTGAAAGAGACTTGCGATGGGTGACAGTTGTGACTGCGGTTATGCGGCGAGTCTATCAGGAGTTATGTTGGCTCCTGGGCGTCCAACCTTGTAGGTGTCTTATCGGGGCATGCTTGGAAGGCCTAAGCAGAAAACATTCCACGAGCGAACACGTAGTCCCTGGAAGTGGTGGGTGCGAATAACGTAAAGGCCAACGCAGATGGATTGAAAATTTGATGGGATTCATGTATGCCACAATGATTAGTCAAAAGCTGAATAAGACTCACATAAGCATAGAAACAGTACTGGGATCTTGCGCGCAGGAAGAGAATGGGTGGAATGGGTGGAATGGGCTCATTCCCGGAGATCCTGATCAGCACGTCTTCCCCAATCAGAGGCGTCAGGCTGACTGGAATGACACCTGTCAGAGCTCATCAGCCAAAGCTTCTATTGCCTTGTCGTGATCGCGGTAGCCCGGCCTCTGAGCTTTGGATACGTATGCCGTATGCCACTGCCACGATCTCCTAGCCGCAGCGCTCGCGCGATATCTCTGCTCCCCAAACAGGCTTCTAGGGTAAATAAACAAAAGCCCAAACAAACTCCTCCACCCACCAAAGACACCACACACACACACCGCACACTCCCGCCCATACCCTGGCGCTTGCTCTCCCACGGCTACTGCTACTACTGGCCACCCACAGCATCCGATCACGTCGCTTGCCGCCCGCTTGCCGCCTCGTACGTCCTGCCTATTCTCTCCGCTGATTGGCGTGGCATCGACCCTCTCCAACCCAGCAGGCACGCGGCCCTCGATCACAGATTCACACCGCCCACCAGCACCTGCCCACCAACTCTGAGGCCCACAGGACAGAGACACGGTTTCCATCAGCTCTCACTGCTGCACTCGGCTTTCCCACCCCGCCCTGTCTCCTCGTGTTTCGCAAAGGCCATATCCCTAGCTTGTCGCCTGTTTTGCAACCCTGCTGTATAAAGACAAGAACCGCTTTTTTGCGCCACCCGCTCTGAAGCCACCCCCACCTCCCATACACCACCGCTATCACATATCAGCTTTGAAACTCGAGCGTTGGCATGATGAGCTCTCCCCCTCATGGCCGGCTAGCACCACAGCCCACCTTCTCCGCGATGTCGTCATCGCCGTTTAAGGCTCCCAGTTACTTCTACGATCAAGATCCACTAGCTGAGATCAACGACGGCGCAGACCAGTTCACGCTAAGGGAAGAGGATGAGCAGGATCTTTTCAGATCGGCAAAGGGGAACAACTCTCTCGTCTACGATCCCGCATCCCAGCTCGATAGCGATGCGGATCTGATTGTCCCGGCTTCAAGAAATGACATCATATACAACACCAACAACCAGATGCTACAATACCCGCCGAAGTCTGGTCTATCAGCCAACCTCATGCAGCCACCTCCATACTATGGCGTGCATTCTCCAGCCGACACATTCTCTCCACCACTCACACAACAGCCCCTGCTGGACCCGTACCAGCATCAGCAGCAGCAGCATGGCCTGTACTCACCCATGATGTTCTCCCATTCTCACGTTGAGCAGGATATTCCACTTGGGCTAGCTCCGCAGCTGCAACAGCATCAGGTGCCACAGTCGTTCTCTTCATCAAATGTGTCCTCCATTGGTTCTACACAGCCAGCGCTGATATCAACGATGAACGCGCGGACCATCCCTTCGTCACAATCTGACGTTTCACTTGTGTCTTCCTCGTCCCACCAGAATCTGGCTACACCTCGCAGAACTTCCAGACGTCAGTCTGTCAACAACACCACTTCCACACCAGGCACAGTCAGTAATGCTCAGCACACCCCTGGTCACAATAGAACACCATCCGCAAGAATCACAAAGACACACCGCAGAACACGTTCGAGACTCTCTGTCGATGCTACTGGACTTTCACAGCTGTCGCTAGATCAGAAAGCTGTTTTTGACCGTGGTGGCACCGGTCCTACCAGATCTGCCGGCGCCAGCACGGGTATCAACCCGTTCTACAACGGAGTGTCATACAAGTCTCCACATCACGGTTCTCCCGACCAGACTCCTCTGTCAACACCACAATCAAGAAAGGAGTACCCAGAGTTTTTCCATGACTCATTTGCTATCTCTCCAAGCTTGTTGTCGACCCGTCACGATGTCTACTCTACAAGTTCAATCACTCAAGAAGATACACTCCCACCGAACGTGTTTACAGAGGCAGCAGACATGACCATGAAAATGGCGTCTCATCTTGCATATACAACCACTCCACAGCAGGTACAGGTCGACCCATCAAAGACCCACCGCTTCACTGGTTCGTACACCCCATTCCCAACCACCCACTTCTACCTCACCGACCCCACCCAAATTGATATGACCGAGACGACAACATCCACGGACAATTCGAACCGTTCATACTCGACTGCCTCCTCTGCCACTCCAACGCTCACACATAAGCGCACTGGCACTGGAACGAGCACGAGTACTGCATCCGGAACCAACACTGGCTCCTCGGCATCAGCCACTCCAAACATATTCCGCACACAATCCGCTGCCAACATTGCTTCTATTGCCAAGAACCCAAAGTTGATCCCACCAGAGATTTCCAACTATGACATTTTGACTCCACGCAAGACATCTCGCCTGGTTAAGTCGAGGCCATCCACGACCTTGTCCCAAGATGCTGACTCGTCCGGAGACGAGGAGTCTCCACATTCTGGGCGCAAGATCAAGAAACTGCATGCTTGTCCTCTGTGCCGTGCTAGTTTCCAAAGACCAGAGCACGTCAAGAGACACATGAGATCGCACTCGTCTGAGAAGCCGTTCGTCTGCAACGAACCGGACTGTGGTAAGAGATTCAACAGAGGTGACAACATGAAGGCGCACTTGAGAAAGATCCACGGACGTACTGATGTCTGACTGCTTCTATTGGTGCGCTTTTTTGGTATAGGATGTTTGTTCGAGGATTTTGTTGTTGTTGACTGGTGTCATCTTCTGGTGTGTTTGCTCTCCCCGGCTTTCCCCTTTACATCACATGAGTCTTTCACTGGTCTTTTTGTCGTGTTCCACTACTTGCATCTTTTTCGTTACACATCTTTAAGTGTGTGCGGAATACTCTCGTTTCTGTTCTTTTCTCCTCCCCGTCGTTGTTTGACTTGGTGAGGCTGATTCTTATTCTGGCACTAGAGTGAGGTATCTCCTCTGTTTTGCTGGTTTCCAATCTTGTATGATTCTCTCCGGTGTGTGTCTGAGCTTACTACCAACGGATTATCATTCCTTTTTGTCTTTGTCATTCATTTTGCATACGCTCAGTTCAAACTCTTTCCTTCATTCATGTTTACCCCCCTTGATCCCCCATCATTTGGCATTTTTCATATCACCTTCGACTTATCCCTCCTTTGATCTTTGTTGTATCCCTTGAATTCCCAGTCAGATCAATCAATCAACCCTCATTCCACCACTTAAACACACGCCCTCTCCATTGATCACATCTGGATGTTGCTGCCGAAGTTGTTTGATCTACACCCTCTCATTCATGTATCAATGACCCACACGTCATGCACTGTCTTTTATACTACGATTGCGCGTTTTACAATACTTCGTATCCATTAAATTAAACCGGCGTGTGCTTGTGTGTTTTTACACTGGTGAGACCTTTTTGAACAGTGTTGGTTGTGCTGTGACCGCTGTCGATCACAAAATCTCTCTGATGGCTGCGTCCGTTGGGAACGTCTCAGCGGTGTGCATGACATTGCCCGCCGAGTTCTGGAACTTCTGGTGCTTGATGGCAGCCAGGGCGTAGAAGACCGCGGAGAAGAGCAAGAAGATGGCTGGGACAAGGAGGGATGTGGTCATGCAGATGAGCGAGAGCCACTGGACCGCGGACATGACGAGGTAGAAGCCTGCGCGCGGCCAGTTCTGGTTGAACTTCTTGATGAATGTGTTGAAGTTCTCACTCATTGGACAAATCTTGAGGAGGAATGGGACCTCGACGAATATGAGGAGGAGTCCTTGCACGATGGCAAGGATACCAAAGACAATGACAGTGCCGAGGTGGAACAGGTTGGCAACACCAAGGGCAATGCACAGAATGATACATAGAATTCCATTCCTGTGGGGACCAGTTGTTAGTAAATGGTATGAGGAGCAGGTGATGGAAGTATGGACTCACCATTGTGCGTAGACACTGTCTGTTGTTAGTACTTGATTCTGGTGGTTGTTGCTGTTCTTGTTGCTGTTGTGAAGGGGTGGGGGCAAGACACCGCCTCATCACGGAAGAGCAAGGAAACGTACCTGAAGTTCTTGGAGCGGAAGTCCTCCTTGACTCCCTCGAAGTTGACAAAGTTCAGAAAGTTGATTGTCATTGTGTCGTTTCGTGATGTGTGCTGTCTTCTTTCCGAGCTGTGACGGCTGTTTGATCAGAAGTGTGAAATGTGTCAATCTTTGTTTGTGCTGGTCGACTGTGCGCTGGAAAACGAGGCTATTTTCCGAGAGCCGGTGGTGGTCACGTGCCCTGTCACGTGTCTTATATGTCCGGAGTTTGAGGGCACGGCTTCTTGCCTATAGAAGCACACCCGAGGAAGACCACCATTTTACCCCTATTCACCCCTTATTAAGGATCAAGTGCACTTTCCTAGACCCATTATCATCTGAATGTCGCTCGGTGGTGCAATGGCAGGGCTTACGGGCTTCTCATGGGAAGATCACCTTGACGACAGCGGTCCACAGACTCCAGACCTGGGATATGTCTCCCTAGAACAGAGTTCGTCTTCTGACGATGAGGTTGTTCGTCATGAGAGCAGTGATTCTGAGGATTCTATGACGCGTGACTTGAACAACATTGGTTCGTTTGGACGACTGCAACTCCCGAGCTTCGGTTGGACGTCACAGGTGGCGACAAGCTCCCAGTCCGTTTCTCGTCGAGAGCAACTGACCTCTTTGATTGAAGATCTGAGGAGTGGGTTCTCCCTGCAGTCCGCATTGGACAGGTTCCAGACGATCCGGTTGTTGCTTGAGAGTCAGATTGAAGCTACTATTGACGGAAACGTGGACTCGGATGTTGAGGAGAGAAAGGATCATGATCTCGAACCACATGTGATCAAGGCAGCAACTGAGCCAAAGGAGGTTCCACTGTTGGAGCAGGTTATTATCCCACAGGGAAAGGAGCCTACACGCAAGAAGCACAAGAAGAAGCATCAGCATCATCACCACCGGCCCCATGATCACGAGCACCACCAACTGACAACAGTGCCAGACACACACAAGAAGGATGACCGATTCCTGAGAAAGCGCATCATCAAGATCAGACAGCTGGAGATTGCTGAAGAAGCCAAGAACAGATTGGTTCAGAAGTTGATGATGGGTGCACACTACGACAAGGTGAAGTTTGTCGATGCTAATGGAGACGAGGTGTTCGAGATCGAAGCGAAGAAGTCTGATGTCCGAGAAGGGGATGATAATGATGAGGATGATGAAGACGAAGATGAAGAAGATGAAGAAGATGAGGAGGATCTTGTGATTGTCAATGATGAAGACAAAATGGTCACGTACCACGATGATGACGAACTCGTGATGGGGTGTCCGCACTATCAGCGCAACTGCAAGGTCGAGTGTCCACAGTGTCGCAAGTGGTTTGGGTGTTCCAAGTGTCATGATGAAGTTGTTGGTGACCACAAGTTCAAGAGAGACAAGACGAGACATGTGATGTGCATGGTTTGTGCCAATGTTCAATCTCCAACTCAGTTCTGTGACGGCTGCGATGCCCAGTTTGCCATGTACTTCTGTGCCAAGTGTGCCCTGTATGACAATGACGAGAACAAGGATATCTATCACTGTGATGACTGTGGGATTTGTCGGTTGGGACTTGGTCTGGGTCAGGACTTTTTCCATTGCAAGGGGTGTAATGCCTGCTTGTCCATTGAGTTGCAGAATGAGCACAGATGCATTGAGAGAGCAACTCAGTCTGATTGTCCAATTTGTGGAGAGTACATGTTCACGTCGACGAAGCCAGTTGTGTTCATGTCATGCGGACACGCCATCCACCAGGGCTGTTTTGATGACCATTCCAAGCACTCTTACAAGTGTCCGACGTGCCAGAAGACGGTGTTGAACATGGAGGCCCAGTTCCGTGTGCTGGATATGGAGATCTCTCTGCAGCCACTTCCAGAGCCATACTCCCAGTGGACCTGTATTGTGACTTGCAACGACTGCAACGCGAAGTCATCGAGCCCATACCATGTCTTGGGGCTCAAGTGTGACAACTGCAAGAGTTACAACACTGTGCAACAGAAGCTGATCAAGCCTGAGGAGAGCGACTACGAGAGTGATATCTCTACAACCACAAACCAGTTGAGATCCGGGCTTGGTGTGAGAAACCTGAGAAGTTTGCCCCTGAGTTCACATCTGCTGAGCACGAACTACAACATTGAGAATGTTGAGAGCGACGTTGACTCAAGTGCCGTTGACGGACCTCCGCAGATGGACACCAGTGAGGGCGGACGTGTGCTTACTATCCCACAACAGCTGATGAGCAACTTTGACCAGTACTTGCAGAACATGGGCGCATCTTCCGGTGAGGACGAAGAGTATGAGGACCAAGGGCTGGACATTGTCGGGCTAAACCGGACGCTTCAGAAGGCATCTTCGAAGCTGCTGAGTGATTCTACAGGAGATGCTACGGAGGATGAGGTTGGTCCAATGGCGTCAATTGCAAGCACGCTCAGGGGGTTCTTGGCCAGAGCGACGCCAAACGGTAATGATAACGAAAGTGATGAAGAGATGAACGACAGCGACGGGTTGAACGTTGGTGGGTTCTGATATTGATGCATGTGATGACTAAACATGTCTGCGACCGTTGTAGATCTCTAGGCGAACTAATGGTGTGATTGCTTGGTATTACAGGCACGGCACGGTCATGAGATGTGTAGAACCACGCTTCCAGCACCGGAACCAGGGCCCCCATGAGCCATATTCGAGTGGAAGTAGCAAGGGATCACGTACGACCAGTGAACATTCGACGGGGATTATTCAGCCGGATGCCGTTGATTGACGGGTGTAATGAGGTTATGTGTCATGCAATTTTCTAGAAAAACGTAGCGGTCATGTGACCTGGCAGCTCGGTAGTCGTCTAGAAGAGCTTTAGAGACGGTTATTGCTGGTGTGTGATGAGAGACCACACCGTATGATACTTCTAAGCCCTCTCTAACACTCTATATCGCTTTTGCTGGCCCTTTTCGCTGGCATCGAGACCCTTTTTGCTGTCAACGCACCCGTTCCTGCCGATGTCCGGGGGTCTCAGAAGGAGGAGAATCACTCGATCTTCCGCAACCTTCCATCACCAACGAGAAAAGGCCTCCAATTAATAATGAATATGTCTCGTGTGTTCCGTGTGTGCCGTGCTGGATGGGTATATAAGCTGGGGTTGTGTGCTGTCCTTTGGCCGCTTCTCAGTGGGGTTCTCTACACACAACTACAAGCTACATACACTTAACTATGGCTGGAAACGACGCTGTTAACATCAACTCTGCTGACGTGGGCATCAAGCTCACAGAACACGGTTCGGACTGGCTCTGGGCTGCCTTCTCCCTCTTCGCCCTGGGAGCTATTGTCCACGCTGGAATGGCCGTCTACTTCTTCCACTCGGGCTCCAAGGGCAGATCCTACCTCCACGTTGGACCTCTCTGCGCCGCTGCTGTCCTGACCTACGCTTACTACACTCTGGCCTCCAACTTGGGTTGGGCCGGCGTTGCTGTCGAGTTCAACCACATTGAGACCGGTGACAACGTCAGACAGGTCTTCTACGCAAGATACATTGGCTGGTTCCTCGCCTACCCTCCTCTTCTCTACTTGTTTGAGCTCAACGCCTCTGCCCAGAACGTCGTGTCGAACTACAACTTCCTCGAGGTCTTCCACAACATGGTCCTCCAGTTCTGTTCCGTTGAAGTCTTTGTCGTTGGTCTGCTGATTGGTGCCATCATCCAGTCTACCTACAAGTGGGGTTACTGGACATTTGCCGTCACTGCCCAGCTCTTTGCCCTTGGATTGCTGCTCTACAGACAGACCATTGGTACTAGAAAGGCAACATCCAAATTGAACTTGCTCGTCATGGCTTTCTTCTTTGTCACATTTATCCTCTATCCAGTTGCTTGGGGTCTTTCTGAAGGTGGTAATGTCATCCAACCAGACTCTGAGGCTGTCTTCTATGGTGTCTTGGATGTTATCGTGTTCTGGATCATTCCTTGGGTTACTGTCTACGATGGTGTCAAGAACGGAACCTTTGTTGAGGACGGTGTGACTCCACCAGCACCAAACAATGATATCGAGAAGAACATTGAGTCCCCACCTGAGCTCAGAGCTTCTGGAGAGACTGAGGTTCACCCATAATCTTACACTTGTTGTCATCGTTTGACACTCGCTATATTCACCCCCGTGTCGTGTGCTGGTTCTCTAATTTCCCCTTTGACTCACTCACACACTCTTTCTCATGCTGCCACGACGTTATATCTTACGAATACATGCTAATGATACTTAATCTAAAGTAGTTTATATAACTATCTTATCTGCTCATGATCTAAGCTAGGTGATCCCAGTATATAGTTGATGACACAACTAGTCCCACAGTCTCAGACGATACCAGTAGTCCCACAATGCACGATCTTTAAGCTACACCGATGTGTTACATTATACAGAAAACAAGTGTATTATCTACCTACCACACACTCAGTGGAGCTTCTCAGTCTGGTCAGACGAGTTGGCCTGCTCGGCAGAACCAGCAGAGGTATCATTAGCATCGTCATGGTTGATGTCAACATCGTAGATATCAGCAAAGTCGGCAACCTGCTGCTCACTGTTCTTGATGTCAATGAGACCGTAGGTGGCAATAGTAGCAAGACCCAAAACACCAGCAACACACGAGAACACAAAGGCAACGTAACCCTTTGCTGTGAAGCCAGATGGGACATTCTTTCTCTGAATGTTCTCGCCAGTCAAGTCCAAGAAGTTGGTGTTGTTAGCAGCGTTGGAGTCTGGGTTGATTCCAAGGTTCTCACAGACAGCTCTGTGGTTGTCGGTCAACTGCTGGGTAGCGTTCTTCTGGATCTCCTCTGGAGCCTCAACGAAGACAAGGGCAAGACCCTGCTCCAAGTGCCACTCAATGTGACAGTGGAAGAACCAAACACCTGGGTTGTCAGCCTTGAAACGCAACACCATGTTACTCTGCTTAGGGAGGTACACAACATCTCTCATCATTGGGTACTCTGGGTAGTCAGTGTGGTTGTCTGGGTTGAATGCGACAGGTGGATCTGTGTTTGGAATAGACTCACCACGGGCAATAAGCTGGAACACGTGACCGTGCAAGTGGAATGGATGCTTTCCAGTGTCATCGTTGTTCACGATAATGTCAATGACATCATCCTTCTGCAACACAATGGCGTGGGTGTTGGTTCCGTAAACAACCTCGTTGGTAGCGTACTCACCAGCAGACAAAGCAGTCAAGAGGATAGGTGTCTTTGGAGCGGTGTATGTGATGTTGTTGAAGAAGGCGTAGTTGACACCGTTGATCAAGTTGTCCATGGCCACATCCACAGTAAGTGTGTAGTCGGCATCGTCATAGAGCTCGACCTTGCTGTATGGCTGAAGATCAAAGTCATCGAGGTAGCAGCCTTCGTCCAGACAATCAACAATGACCTCAGTTGGAGTCTCGTTGTCGTCACTGTAAGAGAGGTAACTTGTAGCATTGACCTGGAGGTCCGTTGGCTGGTTATCGAGCATTCCGGTGTCACAGAGCTGCATGATGGCGTAGTTCTTGGATGTGTCAGACTTGGTCTTGAGCAACACGGTGTAACGCTGAGCAACAGTGATGTAGATCATGCTTGCATTGTAACGGTCCACTGGAACACCATCGACCTCAACGACCTCAAAGTCGTGGTCCTCGATGAAGAAGTAGTAAGAGGTGAAACCACCAATGTTGATGAGTCTCAGCAAGTACGTCGTATCTGGCTCAACTGACCATGTGGCGTTTCTCGTGTTGTTCATCAAGAAGTTCTGTGGGATCGGCTCAGCACCAGTTGGGTTGTTCTTGTTGAGGAAGGATGGCATCAGTTCCATCGTGGTATCGTGGTACCACTCAGAGAAGAACAGCGAAGTCTCCTCGTCGTAGTCCTCACCCTTCTTGTATGGGTAGTCCTCGTCATGGATAATGAACAAACCACGCATACCATCCATGTACTGACCACCAGTGTGGGCGTGGTACCAGTAGGATCCGTGCTGGTCCGTAACGGTGAAGTTGTACAAGAAGGTCTGGCCTGGTCCAATTGGGCACTGTGTGATCATCTCAGGACCGTCCATCTGCGAGGAGCCGTGCTGGAAGAGTCCGTGGAAGTGGAGGGAGGTGTTCATGTCAGTGAAACCGTTGGTCAAGTAGACATTGACGGTGTCTCCCTTGTTGATCTCAATGTGGGGCCAGTCGAACTCGCCGTTACACGTGATCACTGGTCTCTCAGCAATACCGTCGAGGTTGGCGGTGCCCCAGCCAGTGGTCCAGTTGAAGACATGTGTCTCGGCCTGGCAGAGCGCACTGAGAGCGAGAGTAGCGGCAACAGAAACAAGTCTCATCGTGTCTGGTGGGTTGGGTAGAACGAAGATGTCCCTATGTGGGAAATGTCCCTATGTGGGAAGTTCTGGTGCGACCAACACCCATCTTATAAGTCTGAGCAAGGGAAAGATTCGAGAGAGGGCTGCACGGAGAAGCATGCCTCAGTCTCTGTGTCCTAGCTCCTAGCTCCTAGGGTGTCCAGGCGCGAGACTGACCAGCGCGGGACTTGTCCGGGGAGACATGTCCGGACATCTCAACTCATTTCGCGGGTCTCGACCCTAGGGACTTGGGACATGGGCAGAGCGCCTAAGTCTGGGACAAGTGGTCTCGCTGCTTTGTCTACACCTTGCTGAGACGTCGTATGAACAAGCGAAGGTCCGTCTCTTTATATATTCAGGTACACATGAACTATATATGTGCTCACCCCTTAGATTGAGCAATTTTGGAGCACGAACAATAGATCTGACCCCTTGGGTATATATCTGCTCTTGTGTCCCTGCCCAGCTCAATCCAGTCCAGTCCATTGTGTCTACTACACCCATTTCTTGAGCCTCAGCTGATCTTAAATTGGCTGCCATGTCCCACGTCCCTCGTCCCACGCCCTCCTCCGTCCTCTAGGCTCCAGCCACTCACGGCTCGGGCGAATGCTCAAGAGGTGGCTTGGGACATGCGCCTGGTGTGCCGCGAAATTTAAGTTATCTGATTGATCAGATGACTACTGCGCGCCGGCGCGGCCTACGTTCGTACTGCAGCGGCGGTAGGCCCAAATTTGCGACGGTATAAGCTTAATTTCCATGTTGACGGTTCAGCCTTTGACAAGAGTCTTGGCCCTCGGCGTTGGCCTTGGCCTTGGGGGAGGCTTACACCTTGGCATTGGCTGATATTGTGTTGCCCTGTGCCGTGTGTGCAGCTGGCGGTAACAATGCTCGGGTTGTTGTCTGTTTGTCCACAAAAATCTAGTAACTTTTGGGTGTATTGGCTAGATAATAAGGTGTCTGTGCATTCCTTCCCTCGGCCCCTGTAGCTTTTGGTGGAGAACCGCCAATCGGAGCTAGAGCCACGCCGCTTACAAAAGCCAGGGCAATTTCTACAACGGTGAAAATTTTGCTCCTGCAGTCTTAACAATGTCCCATTGCATCACTCAACCTGTACACCCATGTTCTCTGATACGTTGGCCAAGTAGCGATCTCGTCTTCTTGCCCCATGTTTCGTAGCTTTGGGATCGGCCATATCATCCCGCGATCGGTAGCGTTAGTGCTAGCGACCGTTGACTTGAGACGACTGAAACTAACCAATGATCTTCAAAGCATAGCAGCCCTACTATTTAGCCTTACCGGACCCGGAGTTTGAACTTTGATGTTTGGAGTAGCAGCAAGATCCACGGCCCTGCAGCAACAAAGCTATTATCCATTCATCTAAAGCTGGCTGGTGCAGTGTCGCTCCAAGTCCCTCAGTGACTCGGATCGTGCCACCCACAATGTTATATGTCCGTTGAGTTCTGTTGAGACTTCAAGTTCCAGGACAGCTATGGACATACCAGCTCTACATTAATTCTCTCTGATAATATCTGATGCAGGGGACTCAGACTGGCCATGTCCAGGCTCCCTTTTGCAACTACGGCTCATCCTCTAGTGTGAGGACTAGATGGAAAAGATTGCCTCACAAAATACATTACACCCGATTTTTTGAAACATTAACTTCAATGACGTCCACATAACCTGTTCAGGGTTGTCTAGCGGAGTCTGTTGAACACATTCAAACGCCCTCTGTTCAATACATCTAAGCACACAGCTCTGTTCCTAACCACAAGCCATGCTCCAAAACACCTAGCTACCGTCATCAGGCATACTGGCCGTACCAGTTTTCTCGCGAACCAGCTCGATGTAGCTCGATGTAGTCCCGCTTCCCCAGAGTCCAGAGTCCTGACTAGTGTGGTCTGGTGGTGATGAAGCAGATGAAGCCGGTGGCAGGTACCAATATGGTTGGCGCTGTCGACGTCATGGTTCCAGAAAAGTCTGCCCCATTGTTGCCCATAGTACCCAGTATTCCATCAAGTTCTCGTTAGAGCTCCGGAGGAACGTAATCGTCCTTCTGTATCTGTTTCAACAACGACAGAGCATTCTCATGGCGCCTTATCAGCTCTTTCGATTCTGCCAGAGCTTCATTCAAGCACTGTGTAGCTGCTCTCGAGGACTCATCAACAATATCAAACTCCTTCAGAATCTCATCCCTCTTCTTCTTCAAGCTTCTTGCCTTCCTAGCCAGCGGTGACACGTCAATCAATGGTTCGTCCACAGCAGACCCAGTGAGTTTGCTTGTTTCGGAAATGAACTCTTGTTTTGTGATACCAACATAGTCACACCACATTTTAGTAAGTGCATCATTTAGGGAGACACCTCCTCTCACAAGATCAAGCAGTTTCTCCTGCTGTCGAATCTTCTCAAGCTTGATGGACGTTTTCGACATTGAACCTTCCCCATCCTCGAGGTCATCAGCGGCGTCACTGTAGTCACTCTCAGCATCACCTGTCTCTGCTTTGATATGGGATGCCAAAGTTGCGAGATGGTGTTCCGTAGTGCTGAATGGGTTGCTGGAAATCACAGTGTGGTTGCGTATCCTCCTGTTTCTTTCTGCCAATAGCTGAATTCCCGTCTTTCTAACCATGCCTCTCAGTCTCCTCATAAGCTCTGTTGATGGAATCTGATGAGAGGTGGAGCTTGTGGAGATTGATTGGCGGAATTCTTCCACCATCTTCCGCAATGCAGTCTTGTAGTTGGAACTGTTTGTTGAGTACTTCAGGACTCCTGAATAGAATGCCTTTTTGATGAGAATCTGTGTTTCGACCCTTGTGAGACGATGGTAAACCTTCTTCGGTTTCTTCCTTTCCTTGCCGGACTCATTCCCAGTCACCTCCAGACCTTCATCATAACTGGAGTGCTCACCCTGATCCACGTCTTCAAGTGTGGAGACATCCGCATCGACATCTCGATGGGGCCCAGCGTTGGTAGCTCCCGAGTTGGCCATGGTAGTGTGAGCTTCTGGATGACCATGGGTCTGGGCATCACCAGCAATGGAGGATCTCCCTGTAGAACCTTGACGGGCGGTAGATACATCTGATGGGACGAATGCCTGGTTGAAAGAGAGATCACGGGGTTGTGATTGGAGTGAGAGTGAGAGGGTCTGTCCAATATCGGGGATAGGATGAATGAGATGTGCAGAAGATTTGGTGGAGGTTCCTTCCGGAGTATACGGCATCAGAGGCTTTGTAGTGGCCTGGCTTGGGGTCCGGGTTGTGTGGGGAGTTTGCTGTCTCGTGCTGGTCTTTTGTTTGGAAGTTCTTGTTTTGTTAGGTCCAGAGATGTTCTCCTGCTCGGGAGACCACATGATGAATTGAAGTTCTCCGGTAGGCATTATGCTTCGTTGTTGTTGTTATAGTCGTACTTGAGGTGGTGTGAGTGTTGTCACTTGTGGGTGCAGCAACAAGAATCAAAACAAAGACTTATTGACACGTATGGGAATGACAGTGACGCGTTGCTCGGAGGCTCCCTGTTGCAACTACGGCTCATCCTCTTGTGAGGACTAGCTGATGGAAAAGATTGCCTCACAAAATACCAGATAACCCGTTCAGGTCTGTCGAGCAGGGTCTGTTGAATACACTCAAACACCCTCTGGTCCATGCAGGTGAACACTCTCTGTTCCAGCACCTCCAAAACACCCTAGCCCCTCGCCGGCGTAGCATCATCAGACATACTGGCCGTACCAGTTTTTTTCGCGAACTAGCTCGATGTGGTCCAACTTCCCCAGAGTTCAGGCTAGGGGCTAGGGTGCCTTTTTGGGCGTCAGCCATCTACAACTCTACACTACGATTCCTTCGCCACCGCTTTCACGGTATTATGTTTGCTGAGCATGTCATTGACAACCGGGAATATCTGCCTCTTGAAATATGGCTACCAAGTCCAAATTTTGATCCTTAATGGTGGTCTGGCGGTGATGAATCTGATGAAGCCCGTGGCAGAATTGTTGTCGACGTCGGGGTCCCAGGCAAGTCGGTCCCATTGTTGCCCTTAGATCCCAGTATTTTTTCAAGTTCTGATAAAAGATCAGGAGAAACGCAACGTCCCTGCTTATGTATCTGTGTCAACAACGACATAACCTTCTCATGGCGGCTCATCGCCTGTCTCGAATCTTCCAGAGCTTTGTCCAAGAATGTCTGCCTGGTTGATCTTGAGCGCTGTCTGGTTGGTCTTGAGCACTCAATATTAATACCATACTCCTTGAGAATCTCTTCACAGTTCTTCTTGGGGGTTCTTGCCTTCCTAGCCAGCGGTGACTCGCCAATCAATAGCTGATCCAGAAGAGACTCAGTAGGTTTGCTTGTTAACGAAATGAACTCCTTCTTTGTGATACCAACGTAGCGACACCAGCTTTTGGTAACTGGATCATTTGGGGAGACACCTCCTCTCACAAGATCAAGGAGTCTCTCCTTCATTCGCTTCTTCATTAGCTTGATGGATGTTTTCGACATTGGGCCATCCCCATCCTTCAGGTCATCACCGGCGTCACTGTCGTCAATCTCACTATCCCCGATGAACTCTTTACCCGCCCCTTCCTTCATATGAGAAGCCAAACTTGCGAGGTGTTGTTCAGTAGTGTTCAATGACTTGCCTGAGACTCCGGTGCGCCTGTGTGTCTTGCTGTCTCGCTCTGCCAATAGCTGAATTCCATTCTTTCTGACCATGCATCTGAGTATCCTCATAAGTTCTGTTGAAGGAATCTGCTGAGAAGTGGAGGTTTTTGAAATTGAGTGATGGAAATCTTCCACTGTGTTTGCCAATGCGGTCTTGTAGTCGGGACTCCTTGGTGTATGCTTCAGTACTCCTGAATATCTTGCCTTTTCGATCAGAATCTGTTTTTCCTCCCTTGTGAGACGATAACAAACCTTTTGCAGCTTTCTGCCCTTTGTGGACTGTGCGTCAGGCTCCTCCAGACCTTCATCATAACTGGAGACATCCAGATCAACATCTCGATGGGCCATAGCGTTAGTACCACCCGATCTGGCCATGGAAATGTGAGCATCTGGGTGACCATGGGTCTGAGCATCACCAGAGGATCCTCCTGTAGAGCCTTGACCGGCGGTAGATGCAGCTGACGGGACGAATGCCTCGCTGAAAGAGATATCACGGGGTTGTGGTTGGAGTGAGAGTGAGAGGGTCTGTCCAATATCGGGGATAGGATGAATGAGATGTGAAGAAGACTTGGTGGACGTTCCAGCCGGAGTTGACGCCATCAGAGGCTTTGTAGTGGCCTGGCTTGGGGTCCGGGTTGTGTGGGGAGTTTGCTGTCTCGTGCTGGTCTTTTGTTTGGAAGTTCTTGTTTTGTTAGGTGCAGAGATGTTCTCCTGCTCGGGAGACCACATGATGAATTGAAGTTCTCCGGTAGGCATTATGCTTCGTTCCAGTTCTTGATAGTCGTACTTGAGGTGGTGTGAGGTGTGAGTGTTGTGGGTTCAGCAACAAGAATCAAAACAAACACTTATTGACACGCGCTGGAATGACAGTGACGCGTTAGGCAGAGTTACATACAGACCAATTCGCGACAACGCACGTGATGGGTCACGTGTGGTCATGTTGGCCCCAGCTCAACAAACTCACCCGAGGCGCATGATCTCGAGGCACTTGACACATAAAAAAAACCACCAAGAGAACAGCAAGCCCAGCACACCAACGTCAATCGAGCCGCACTTTGTTATGGTTCATCTCTGTCTGTGACCATGTCCAAGATCCGTAACAGCAGCTTCGTCACTACTTTTCACTCTCTGATCTCAGAGACCGCCGCTCCAGGCAGAACCAAGGTTCACACCCCCGTGGTTTCCAACGTCACCAAGACGGGCTACAGGAGATCCACTGCGCCTACTGCTTTGCCACTCCACAAAATCGTCACAACAAAACTCTTCCCTCTGGACTCGATCTCCAGTTTCAAGGACTACGCATCCAGAAAGGAGCTTGATAGAGCCCAGGATGCTCTGCTGAGACTCTTGCCATTCTACTCAGGCTCGAGCACCTTCGCCGACACCAACTCCAACATCGCACTGGACATCAACAAATCTGATGACTTCAGAACCTCAGAGGTGCTCAAAGTTGATGTGGGCAATGGGAGATACATGAACGAGTTCACTATTTACCCAAAGGACGCAGACCAGTCCAAGCTCAACCACTTTGTGCTCATCCATGGCTATGGTGCTGGTCTTGGTTTCTACCTCAAGAACTTTGAAGCAATCAGTGCAAACAAGAACTGGTGCATTCATGCACTTGATCTTGTCGGATATGGCTGCTCCACCAGACCAAAGTTTGACAAGTCGGAGTCCATCGATTCATACTTCATTGACTCCCTTGAGGCATGGAGACAGAAGCGTGGGATCAACAGCATGCTCATGTGCTCGCACTCCCTCGGTGCATACATCTCTGCTCTTTATACCATGAAGTACCCGGGCCACACCAAGAAGCTGCTGTGTATCTCCCCAGCAGGTATCTACAGGGATCCACAACCCCCTGGTCAGATTCCAGTGTGGTTCGACTGGCTCTGGGAACAGAACGTCTCGCCCTTTGCACTGATCAGAAATGCTGGTCCGTTCGGAAGCATGGTGGCATCCGGTTGGACTTCGAGAAGATTCGCCAAGCTGTCCGGTGAGGAGAAGAGACTGTTGCACGACTACACGTACAGAATCTTCAACGCACCGGGTGCTGGCGAGTACTACATGCCTCAGATTCTCGCAGCCGGTGGTGTTCCAAAGACGCCACTTGTGGAGAAGATTGAGAACATCACATGTGACACCGTATGGGCATATGGTGATGAGGACTGGATGCCTAAGCAGGGTGGTCTGGATTGTGTTGAGAAGATCTCGAAGCACACCCCGTACAAGAGTGAGATCATCGAGTTCTCAAACTCTGGCCACCACATCTATCTGGACAACTTCAAAGACTTCAACCGGTATATATTGGATGAGATGAAGAACTACGAAAAGGTTTACGTTTGATGGTACGTCTAAACTTCAATAAACAATGCATTTTATACACCAACCGTCCCTCACTTCAACACGAGCTGGGCCTTACGCTTTCCGACACTCTGATCCAACACGGATCTCACCTCAACCTGCACCTTGTCAAACACAGCAACACTTCTCGTCTCGCCTTCCTTTGTCTTGAAAGTCAGCTCGTACTTCTCCTCCTCAAACTTGGCGTCGTTGACATGAGTGGTCAAATCGTCCAACTTGATCAAACTCTCCACACCAAACTTCGGCACAAGCACAACAATACCATTACTGAACACTCTGATGACATATCCAGTCTCCGTTGACTCGTTGTTCTTCATCACCTGTCCAACATAATACTCAATCGACGCTCTTCCTGCAAACTGTGCGTTTCTGTGTCTCTTGTTCATGTTCTTGCAAATGATCTCCATCTTCTGCTTGTCTCTGTGTGACAAGTCCAATGACTCGTACCCAATAGCAGCAGCGAGTTGACGATGCGCAACAACGTCACAGTAACGTCTGATAGGCGATGTGAAGTGTGTGTAGATGTCCACGGCAAGACCGTAATGGCGGAACTCTGGGTATCCGTAGGACCCTGAGCTGAAGTACTCAGCAGCGGTCATGGAACGTGTAGACATGATACGGATCAATGTGTTGAAGTACTCATCGTTTGGATCAATACAACGGTCAAGAGAGTCTGCAAGTGCCTTGGATGACTCGATGGAGATGGCGAGGTTCTTGCGCACTCTGAGCATGTCGTTCAACTTCTCAAAGTTGGTGGATGGTGGGGCATTGTGTCTTCTGAGCATGGCTGTCTGTGGGTATTCACTGAAGATCTTTCTGGCAACACTGATGTTGGCGAGCAACATGAACTCCTCGACAAGAGAGTTTGTCTCGTACAACTGCTTGATCTCAACTTCACCTGGGTCAGAGGTCTCACTGTCCATGTGAACCTTGACTTCTGGGGAGGCCAAGTTCAAGGCACCAGCATCGAGTCTTTGCTGTTTGAGCTTCTTAGATAGACGGAGCAAAGCTCTCATACCTTGTGTCAAGTCATCCTGTTGTGACTTGTCATCGATACGGATCTGCGCACGCTCGTAGGAGAATGCCTCACGGGATTTGATGATGGACTTGTTGAACTCGACATTGACAATGTTGGCATCGTCATCAAGCTCCCAGATGACGGAGAAGGCAAATCTCTCAACATATGGCTTCAAAGAACACAAGTTCGTACCGAGAAGCATTGGCAACATGTCAATTCTCTTGTCGACCAAGTACACGGACGTGGCTCTCGAAGCACCTTCACCGTCCAACGGTGTGCCTGGCTTGACAAAGTGCGTCACGTCAGCAATGTGCACACCAACTTCCCAGTGGCCATTTGGCAACTGCTTAGCATGCAGGGCATCATCGATATCAACACAGCCTGGAGGATCAATAGAACAAACCAACTTGTCCCTGAAGTCCTTTCTCTGTGGGAGCAATGGGTCCTTGGCCAACACTTCCGGATCGTCCAAGTTCTCAGGCACCTTCCAATCATGACCTTCCACTGGCAAGCATTCAAGCACGGCCTTGGAGAATGGACGATACTCGACATCGTGTTCGAGTAACAATGCCTCAGTCTCAGCATCGGCGGACTCGGACTCACCAAGACATCTGACGAAGTGACCCTCAGGATATTTGGTCGCCGTTGTCCATGAGTCGACAGCAACGACAATCTTCTGGCCCAATAACTCGTTGGCACGACGTGTGCGGATGCGGATACGTGGGAGGCACTTGTCCATAAGCTTGACGAAGCATGTCTTTGCAGAGTTTGACAAGGTCTTGGACACCGAGTTCTCAACGATCTGACCAACGTACAATCTCCATGATCTCTTGATGACACCAACGACACGGCCGGTGGGTTGGAGTTCGGAGGAGGTGGACGTCTGTGTGTTGATTGCGTCTTGAATGAGAAGACGTCTCTCTTTGTCGGAGATGGCTGGGGAGTCCTCGTTGTCGGGATCTTCATTCGTGTTGAGGTTCTCGTCATCGATGATCATGGTGGATGGTTTACGCCATTGTGATTTCGGTAGAATCTCCACAATGACCTGATCAGCATTGAAGGATCTGTTGAGGTTTTCACTGCCGAGAATCAGGAGTGGTTTTGGGAGTGTGGCAATGGAGATCTCTCCTTCGAGGAAGTTGTAGGAGGAGATGGTGATGGATCCTTGATAGAGCGTACCGTTCTTGAGTCCACCCATGAGTCTTGCAGTGGAGTAGTATTCCTTGAAGAAAGCTTCGGTGTTGCTCTTGTCTCTTGACTTGAATGTGTCTTCGAGTGGGATGAGGTCCTTGAGCTCGTTGGCGTTAGGATACAAGCCGACGTACTCCTCGAGGTTCTTTGTGATGATGTTCTCCTTGAGTGCAGCCTGTTTGTTGAGCTTGTCGTTTGTGATGAGGACGACATTGATCCCTGAGCCTTCGAGGTGTTCCTGGAACCATTTGGTGACGTTTCTGATTGCTCTGTCGTTTCTGTCATTGATGGACTCGTTGTCGAGTCTCTTTGTGAATGTCTCCTCGTGGAACTCATTGTGGAAGACAATGAATCTCTTTTCGTTGTCCTTGCAGAGAGTTCTGATTCTGTTGTAGATCGGGAAACTCTTGTTTCTTACCTCGTCCAACGTGGTCTGTGGGACAATGACATCAAAGAAGATTTGGTTGTTCTCCAAGAGGTCAATGCACTGGAGGACAATGTTTGTGTCAATAACAACATAGTGTGGTCCGATCTCGCTGACCTTGAGCGGTGACTCGCTCAAAATGAACTTTGGAAGGTTTCCCTGTGCGTCTGGAGCGACAATGCCACTGCACTTGTCACAGGCTCTTGAAAGGCATGGGATGTCGTTACGCAAGTAGTGCTCACGGACAATCTTGGAGGCGTTTCCGTTCCTGGAGCGGACAAAGACCTTGGAGGTGACAGTCAGGCCGTCTGAGATCCTCTTGCGGTTCGCAACGGATGTAGACATTTGGTGTTTGGGTGGTGGGAGAACGGTGAGATGAGGTGCTTGGTGTTTGATTTGGTGGTGTCTTATTTTTGCAGTCTGGTAGTGGTGGTGGTGGCAAAATTTGCCTGTGTTTTATGTAATCAGTTATGTAAGCTATGGATGACATAAGGCGTTACATAAGCGGTGGGGTCTTTACGAGATACGGCTCAGACCACGTGCAGATCAAGCCCGGAATATCCCAATGCGGACACAGCTGAAAGGTGGGGATCAAGGTTTGTTGGGGAATCTCGAGCCCAACAAAAAAGTTGAGCGGGCAGCTGCAGGGTTGAAACACAAAGAGCGGCGGGAGCAGTTTGTACGAGAGGAGCTGTGCAAGATATTTAATACCGGCCAATCAGAGGCAGCCAAGTCGGTCAATTGCCGGCAGACAAGGGCAACGTGGTGATCTTCAGCGTGCAAGGCGTGTGGATCACGAGGGAATCTCTTTGTTGGCGGGAGAACAATGGCAGGCGGGCATCGGTGCGGCTTGGTTGGGAAAAAATGGCAGTCTGCAGCGCTGAGGGCATCGCGCGAACTGAGGAGGTTGTAGGCTGTAGGCTGTGGGCTGTAGCTGGTGTGTGTAAGGCCTAGGGAATGGCGTGTGGTCTGAAGACTACTAGTTGGTGGTTGGAGCCTGTGTACGGTGTGAGTGGGGTTAGAGACGATGTGCGCTGCGCTAGTGGGAAGTGGAAGTAGGAACCCCTCGCTCTTTGACCCCCTCGATGCCCTTCACTCCCCGCTTAAACTCTCACTCTATTGTCTGCCGCATGTGACACATTCGTATACGCCATGTACATAACTCTGTTTGGTTCAGGAGTTGTAGAAGTTGGCCCACATCCAAGGCCCAAGTCCCAAAGTCTCGACTCTCAAAAGGTCCAGGGGCTATGGCTCCAGGGGCTCTGCCCAACGGTTCCAGCCCCGCAGATCCCGTATACCTCCAGCCTCTAGCTATGACGTGGTATTTTGAATTTTGACACATCCGGCTTATCTGTTGGCCTGTTGGAATGTGCCATGTGGTCTCTCTGTGACTCGTGAGCACTCTATTGAGGCGTGTGGCTCTGGTGTTGCTGTCTGGGCAGGGAGTGATCACTTAGTGGGGTCGTCGCCAGAAAGTGAGAGCAGCACCACCGCCAGTTGAGATATCTGAACAAGAGTAGCACCAGTAGATAGCCACAGTCTTCCTCAATACACCCACCAAATATAAACCGAGTCGTCCCATTATTACACCTTTTATACCAATTTGCACCCACAGGCCCAACGCCCATCCGCCACCCGCGGCCAGCGGGGACATCGCCCTCAACCTGCGTTAACTTGCGCTCATATATAAACCGGGCCATCCCCCTCCCTCCTCGCCCATCACCCAACCGCCACTCACAGGCAAACTCCACCTGGCTACGCAACTAGCGCTCTCTGAGGAACATCAACACCGGCCCCACACGCCACACGCTCCCCACCCACCGCCGAACCCGCTTTACCCATCGAACCACAAAATGGGCCTCGTCAACGTCCCAGTCGGTACTGCCCGTCCAGGCGAAACCGCCCCAAGAGTCAACGCCCGTCTCAAAGACAAGAAACCCATCACAAGGCCCGTGGGCTACAAGTGCTCCACCGTCTACGAGTTCGTCCAGGAGGCGTTCGAGAAGGGCGGCAACCGCAAGGCCGTGGCTCACAGAGACCTCATCGAGGTGCACAGAGAAATCAAGAAGGTGAAGAAACTCGTTGATGGCGAGGAGGTCGAGGTAGACAAGGAGTGGTTGTACTACGAGCTCTCAGACTACAAGTACGACACTTTCAAGCAGGTCAACGCCTTTGTCCACCAGTACGGCCGTGGTCTCGTCAAGCTCGGACTTACTCCGGGCAACGTTGACAAGCTGCACATCTTTGCCGCCACTTCTCACCTCTGGATGAAGACATTCATTGCCGCACAGACACAGGCCATCCCAGTCGTCACCGCCTACGACACCTTGGGTGAGAGAGGTTTGACCCACTCGCTCGTCCAGACCGAGTCCAGCGCCATCTTCACCGACAATGCATTGCTCAAGAACTTGATCAAGCCATTGCAGAAGGCTGACACCGTCAAGTTCATCATCCACTCCGAGAAACTCGACCCACAGGACAAGAGACTCAAGGGCGAGTTCTACACAGATGCCAAGAAGGCTATTGACGACATTTTGGCCGTCAGACCAGACATCAAGATCTTTTCGATTGACGATGTGCTCAAGCTTGGTGAGGACACAGACGTTCCAGTCCACCCACCAAAGCCATCCGACTTGTCCTGTATCATGTACACATCTGGTTCCACTGGTGACCCTAAGGGAGTTGTGTTGAAGCACGACAACATTGTTTCTGGTATTGCCGGTGTCTCCTTCATCGTCCCACGCGAAGTCATCAACGAGAAGGACCGCATCATCGCCTTTTTGCCATTGGCACACATCTTTGAGTTGGTCTTTGAGCTCATTGTCTTCTTCTGGGGTGGTTGTCTCGGTTATGCCAACGTTAAGACCTTGTCTGACACATCTACTAGAAACTGTTCTGGTGACATGAAGACCTTCAAGCCAACTATCATGGTTGGTGTTGCTGCCGTTTGGGAGACTATCAAGAAGGGTATTCTTGCACAGGTTGCCAAGCAGCCATCTTTCTCCCAGAAGGTGTTTTGGGGTGCTTACAACTACAAGTCCATGAGCTGGAAGATCCCAGGCTCTACATACATCATTGACAATGTCATCTTCAAGAAGGTCAAGGCTGCCACTGGTGGTCACTTGCGCTACGTCTTGAACGGTGGTTCACCATTGTCGAAGGACACTCAGCTGTTCATCACCAACTTGATTGCCCCAATGCTCATCGGTTATGGTTTGACAGAGACTGTGGCCAACACAACTGTCGTGTCTCCATACAACTTTGAGTTTGACGTTCAGGGTGCCCTCAGTGGTGCCATCCAGGTCAAGTTGGTCGACGTTCCAGAGGCTGGCTACCAGGCCGAGAACGACCAGGGTGAGATTTGGATCCACGGTGCTCCAGTCACGCCAGAGTACTTCAAGAACCCTAAGGAGACTTCTGAAGCATTTGACCCTGAAGGTTGGTTCAAGACTGGTGACATTGGTGAGTGGACCTCTACTGGTCAGTTGAAGATCATTGACCGTAAGAAGAACTTGGTCAAGACTTTGAACGGTGAGTACATTGCCTTGGAGAAGTTGGAGTCTGTGTACCGTTCCAACTCTTATGTTGCCAACATTTGTTGTTACGCTGACCAGAGCCGTGCTAAGCCAATTGCCATTGTCGTGCCTAACGAGAATGCCATCCGCCAGTTGGCTCTTGAGTTGAAGTTGATCAAGAGTGAGACCGATGACATCCACAAGGTTGTACACGACAAGAAGTTGAAGAAGAAGGTGTTGGCCGGTCTTTTGTCTACTGCCAAGGCTCAGGGTCTCAATGGTATTGAGTTGGTTGCTGGTATTGTGTTTGTCGATGAGGAGTGGACTCCTCAGAATGGCTTTGTCACTTCTGCCCAGAAGCTACAGAGAAAGAAGATCCTCCAGGCCAACCAGGCCGCTGTTGATGAACTGTACAGCACCGTTGGTTGAGCTCTTGTTCTTAATGTGTTTCGGTGTGGGTAATGATGTTTTGTATTGTTTTGCATACTTTTTTCAATGATAACTGTTGTATTCTGACCCGGTTGTAGGTATTAGAAGGTCCACACATGACCTCTCGAAAGCGCAAATAGGCACCCTTCGACAAGCTACTGAATCACTACGGCTATACTCCCGAGTATAAACAAGAACCTTCCATTTATGTACAGACACATCCAATAACTTACTTTCTCTCGATCGGGAAGGGCAGCTGTTTGCCTCCCTTCTTCTCCATCTCCTTCAAGAAGCGCTCCTTCTTGAGATCCACGACGTACTTCTCCTTGAAGTAGTGGACCCAGCTCTTTGCACAGCTGTCGTCGAAGTTCTTGTCCTGAGTTGCGCACTGGGCCTTGATGGTGGCACTGGCCTTGTCGTCGAGTGGGTTGTCGATGCCGTTCTTCTCGAGACAGTCGAGGTACTTGTCACGCGCGTCCCAGCACTTTTCACGCTTCGAGCGGTTCGGAGGCGTTGTGTCTTTCGGTGTTGCTGATGTGAAGAGGCCCATGATGTGTTGTGAGTTGTTGTTGTTGTTGATGATGATGGTGCTCTAGTTGCTGGAGTTGAAGCTGGAGGTCCTGAATCTTGCACCTTTTCCGGCCCGGGGACACAGTGAAGAAAAGTGAGCACAGAAGAGCCGATGATGGGCAACACCAGCACCTCCCAGAACACCGAGAACACCGAGAACACCACACAATGTCCAACATCGGTCTTCAAGTGCGTCAGGCAGTGCCCCAGATCGATCCCGTCGTGGCTGACTACGCCGTCGGTTACATCAACAACATCCAGCAGGCCACCGAGGACAGCGTCTTTGCACAGCAGTTGAACATCGAGGACGAGATCAGCTTCATCTCTGAGCTCCTCAAGAACGCCGGAGGAGACGCTGCTAAGGTCGACAAGCTGACCCTGACCGTCACTGAGAAGTTGAGTGAGGCTCTCCAGGCCAACCAGGCCAAGCTCGAGCTCACAGGAGACTCCTCCAAGCGTCTTCTTGACATCAACCTGCTGAGAAACCACACCTCCAAGCGTAACATCAACACGTCTTTGTCCTTGCTCGGTGTTTCCAGAGACATTGAACACGCTGGAAGATTCGTTGAGTCCAAGGTGGACAAGAAGAAGCTCGAGAAGGCCGAGAAGAAGATTGCAGCCAAAGTGGCAAAGAGAGCCAACAAGTTTGTCCAGTACGAGGCCTCCAAGCTGCTCACAGAGACAGGCGACAAGGACTACGACGAGTTCTTCCTCAAGATCAACCCAATCGAGTTTGGTTCTGCTGCCGGTAAGTCCAAGGATATCCAGATCGACACGTTTGACTTGTACGTTGGTGATGGTCAGAGAATCCTCAGCGATGCATCGCTCTCGTTGTCGTATGGTCACAGATATGGTGTTGTTGGTCAGAACGGTATTGGTAAGTCCACTTTGTTGAAGGCTCTTTCCAGACGTGAGCTCAATGTTCCAAAGCACATCACAATTTTGCACGTTGAGCAGGAGATTACCGGTTCTGAGATCTCGGCCATCCAGTCTGTGCTTGATGCCGATGTCTGGAGAAAGCAGCTGCTTGGTGAGGAGAAGAAGCACCACGACCGTATTGCTGAGATTGAGACACTCAGGGCACAGTTTGATGACGATTCTCTCGAAGTGAAGAAGCTCGACAATGAGCGTGACGACTTGGAACAGCATTTGCAAGAGGTTGTGGAGAAGTTGTACGAGATGGAGTCTGACAAGGCTGAGGCACGTGCTGCTTCGATTCTCTACGGTCTTGGATTCACGAAGGAAACACAGCAGAAACCTACAAACTCCTTCTCTGGTGGTTGGAGAATGCGTCTCTCGCTTGCGCGTGCCTTGTTCTGTAAGCCAGACTTGTTGCTTCTTGATGAACCCTCGAATATGTTGGATGTTCCATCGATCACATACCTTGCCAACTATCTCCAGACATACCCAGCCACGGTCATCGTCGTGTCGCACGACAGGGCATTCCTCAACGAGGTGGCCACAGACATCATCCACCAGCACTCGGAACGTCTTGATTACTACCGTGGTCAGGACTTTGACACCTTCTATGCCACCAAGGAGGAGAGACGCAAGAACGCCCAGCGTGAGTACGAGAACCAGATGGCATACAGAGCTCATCTGCAGCAGTTCATTGACAAGTTCAGATACAACGCTGCCAAGTCGTCCGAGGCCCAGTCGCGTATCAAGAAGCTCGAGAAGCTTCCTGTGCTCGAGCCACCGGAGGAGGAGAAGGCCATCACTTTCTCGTTCCCAGATCCAGATGGAATGTCTCCACCAATCATCACGCTGAAGGAAGTGTCGTTTGGATACTCGCCAGACGATCTTTTGCTCAACAATGTCGAGTTGGACATCCAGATGGACTCGCGTATTGCGCTTGTCGGTGCTAACGGATGTGGTAAGACGACGTTGCTCAAGATCCTCATGGAGAGACTCCGTCCATTGAAAGGTTACGTTTCCAAGAATCCACGTTTGAGAATCGGATACTTTGCCCAGCACCACGTTGACTCGATGGACCTCACGACGTCTGCCGTGGACTGGATGTCCAAGGCGTTCCCAGGTAAGACCGATGAGGAGTACAGACGCCACTTGGGATCGTTTGGTATCACCGGTACGCTCGGTTTGCAGAAGATGAAGCTGCTCTCTGGTGGTCAGAAGTCGCGTGTCGCATTCGCCTCCTTGTGTCTTGCCAACCCACACATCTTGATTTTGGACGAGCCGTCGAACCACTTGGATACAGCCGGTCTGGATGCGCTCAGTGACGCGCTCAAGAAGTTCAAGGGAGGTGTGTTGATGGTGTCGCACGATGTGGATATCATCGACAAGGTGTGCAACCAGATCTGGGTCAGCGAGGACGGCACGGTGAAGAACTTCGGAGGCACGATCTACGACTACAAGAAGTACATTCTCAGCAATGCGGACGCTTCCGGTGTCGTCAAGAAGCACTGATCGGTGTGTAAGTGGTGTGAATTGCATTGAACATCCGTGTATTGTAGTGTAGTGAGAAGCTGCTGAGGGCCCGTGCTGAGAGTTACGCGTACTGCCGCGCTTATCACGTGCCCAGAATTACGCGCAGGCCCATAGCCGCTGGATCACCAACATTCGTCCCACACACAAGACACGGTGAAATACCCGTCAAACAACCACCAGCACCGCCAACACAGCTAAAACACCAGCTTCAGCCCCATCTTCAACGCCTACAACTCCACCACAGAACCAATGCCCGCAATAGAAGGCATCTACTTGGCCGATGATCGAGATAACCTGATATTCGAGTACCCCACCAGCCCGTCCTCGCCATCCCTGGCCACCGTGCTCTCCGCCGTCAGGGGCACCACCAACACCGCTCTACACGGCCACAACGAAGCCATTGTCGATGTCTCACGCACGCACTCCGTCTATCGTCACAGTCAGGGCCGTGTCGTTGCCTACGCGTTCGTCAAGCAGCATGAGGATGAAGACACGCTAAAGCTCAACACGATAGGCGGCGACAACGACGACGAGTATGACTCCCTTGAACAGACACCGGCCACGCCAAAGACCAAGGAACCAACGGCAAACCCGGCATTCGTCTTTGTCTTCCTCCACCGTATGGTTGCCACTCTCTTGGACTACTTTGGCATGCCGTTGAACCCACTCAAGATCGAGGCCAACTACGATGTCCTTTGCAACTTGATGCAAGAACTCGTCCAAGGTGGCGCTCCCTACATCACAGACACCAACGCGCTCAGAGACCTCGTCCCCTTCAAGAGCTCTCTCGCGTCCAGCATCATCTCTACAACAAACCAACTGGCAAAGAGTTACGTCTCGGGTGGCGTTGGTGGACCATCGTCCTTGTCCTCGCTCTCATCGACAGACGTGGCACAGGAACGCGTGCCCTGGCGCAGACCCAACGTCAAGTACACCAACAACGAGATCTTTGTCGACCTCACAGAAACGATCAACATCGTCCTCTCGCCGTACAACAAGCCCTCTCGCAATGCACTCATCTCATCCCAGAGCAATCTCTTGAAGACCACAAGTGCCGTCCTGGAAGGCTCTATCGACTTCACGTCACACTTATCCGGTGTCCCTGATGTCCTTCTCTCACTGAACATGAATGGACACACACTCCCATGTCCGGCATTCCACCGCTGTGTCCGTGTTGAGCGCTGGCTCCAGAATGAAGGGACCCTCTCGTTCATCCCACCAGATGGAAAGTTCACACTTGCGCAGTACACTATTGAGCTGGACCGTGTGTCGTCCCGCAGTGGTGTCCACAGATTTGGCGGTGTCGTTACACCCGAGTACAGACAGGGGTTGGGACTCAAGGGCAACGAGTTTGAAATCAGTCTGGCTCTGGCAATCCACAAGGGTGTGTCGAAGGTGGAACAGATGAGTGTGGAGATCACAACGGAACACGAGCAAAATGTCAAGATCTTGAGACTCAGCCATGGTGATGTCCAGTCAGCCAAGCAGGGCAGGTTTGAGTGGGTGTTTGAGCCTGGTCAGAAGCTCGGTGTCACCGCTGTTCTACGTGGTATTGTCGAAGACTCCCGTGATGATGATAAGCCAGATGCTGATGACGAGTCAGTTGTGGCCCATGCACCAAAGCAGATTGCACTCAAGTATTCCCTCAAGGGTGCACTCCCAAGTGGTATCAGAATGGACTCCATCAAGGTTGTGAGGGGACTTGGTGATGTCTCGCCGTACAAGGGAGTCAAGTACATCACCAAGACAGGCGCATATGTCATCAGATAACGGCATCATCAGACCCTATTATATTGTTTCTTCGACCAGTCATCTGTCATCTACTAGTAGTTTAAACAAAGAGGGCGTTTTTTTTATTAAGCAAAGAACAAAGAATCAAAGATGTAATCCTCATCACAATCACATGGCCTTGACGTCAAAGGCATCAGTACATGGCCATGAGAGTCTCATGAAGTAGTTCAAGTGCTGGAGAACAATGAAGTAGTTGAGCGGGTTGGTCCAGTCAAACTCAAATGCTGAGTTCTCCTCATTGTCAGAAGCACCCTGGAACACAACCTCCTCGCGGGTCTGGGTGAGCGTAGCAGTGGTCAACTCAAATGCCAAACCGGCATGGGTGTACTCAGGACCTGGTGGGAGACGTGGAACCAAGTCAGAGGTCTGGTAGACTCTAGCAAGAGTTCCCTGTGTGAAGGCAGAGCCAGCTGCAGTGGACTCAACCTTCTCGGCAGTTCCAAACTGCTCGTCGACAAACTTGTTGAACTCAGGGTTACCGGCTCTCAAAGAGGCGTATGTGAGGACCAATGGCTGGTATCCAGCGAGCTGGAAGTCCACACCGGCAAGAACAGCATATCCACCAGCAAGAGAGTGTCCAGAGACAGTCAACTCGTACCCCTTCTTCAAGTATGGCTCAGCGGCCTTCCACACACCCTCCATGAACTGGGTGTAGGCAACGTAGACACCACAGTGGACCTTACAGTCGACACAAGCATCACTGTCACCATTGGCGTTGATAACAGCGTTCAAAGCATCTGGACTCGAGTTGTTGAGGGCAAAGAGGTTGTTCGAGGTCTTCTCAGACACGGACAAAAGCTTCTCAGCAGTGAGGGTGGAGCTCAAGAATGGAACATAGTCACACTGGGCAAACAAAATGTCTGTCAAGAAGTCACCTGGGGACAAGGATCCACGGAAGACAGCGTACACCTTCTTGTTCTTGTCGTCGGCAGCGACAAAGGCAGACCCAGAGATCTCAAGCTCGGCGAGGGATGGGTGGATGACCTCGACAACCTCCACAGAGGAACGCTCACGGCAGAAATACATACGTGGACACTCAAGACTGAGGTTTCCCTCGTCAAAGGTGAAGTCAGCAGTGCAGTATGCGACCTTGGACCAGGACGCACCCTCGACGAACTGGTCGTACTGGGCAGTGGAGATGGTAGCGGAAGCGATGCTGGCAAGGGCCAGGAGAGGGAGGTATGGAAGCATCTCGGAGGAAGATGAGGTGTGTTGGCTGGTGTGTGAAGGGAGCCAATTGACCCTCTTCCAACGGTTGGGAGGGGAAAGACCTGTATATTTATACCAGAGATGAGGGGGAGCCCCTGGAACTGCAGGCGTCGAGGGCCCACCTCATCCGTGACCGAAACGAGAATATCCCAGGCCGAAGAGAGAAGTTGGGAGCGAGAAGATCAGCGATGTCCCGGTAAAATCTAAGAGGATTCTCGTTTCTGCCGTTGTGAGAAGCTGCAGACCTCAAAATGGCACCCAACTTAAGCTGCGAGTGCACTGGCCGTTTGAGGTCCCGGCGAGAAGATGCGCAGAAAGATCCGCGCCCCTATATCTTCTCCGCAGCCGCCTGCGTTTCGGGGATCATCACCATCTCCCGATTGAGAACACCTTTGCACCACCACAGCTTGCAAGCACCTTCTCACGCCACAAGGACCGGATTTATGCCCATCAGAGTCCTCGCAGAAGCTGGCTGCACACTTCAGGCCGCAGCCGCCGTGGACAGCGCGCTTGCCGCCGTAAGAGAGCTCGTGGATAACGCAGTGGACGCCGGCGCCACCACCGTCACAGTCGCAGTTGACGCCTCCACGGGCGGGTTGGACCATATCTCTGTCACTGACAACGGCTGTGGGGTTCACCAAGAGGACCATACGCTCGTCTTTGCCGCCTCGGCCACTTCAAAGTGCCAGAACTCGGCAGACTTGGGCTTCCGTGGGCAAGCACTCCACCTCCTTTCTCGGATGTCTCGCTGCCAGATCACCACCAGAACCAGCACAGACAGAACAGGGTTTCAATGGGAGCCTCTCAATCCACATGTCTCCAGGCGGATTGCATCACCTGTCGGCACAAGTGTTATCGTCACTGCGCTCTTCACAAATACCCCAGCTCGCCGCAAGATGCTCTCGAAGAAGCCTGCCAGCGTCTCCATGAAGGCCATTGAGATCTTGTTGAAGCACTACGCCGTTGTCCATGCCTCAACTACAAGGTTCGTCTTCAAGAGCGTCTCGAAAAGCACAGGCTTCAAGGAGCTCCAATCGTCCATAAGGTTTGCCTCTCCACCCCGCGCAGATCCCTTGAAGCTTCTCTCAGTATGGTCTTCCTGCCCAGAGTTCTCCACGTCTCACACACAATCGGATTTCTGTGACATTACGGTCTGCATACCTGTCAACTCATCTCTGGGCACGCCAGACTTCCCACCTGTGATCATCATCAACAATCGTCTTATCACTACTACTTTGGGCACCGGCAAGATCATCCGTCGCGCTCTCACCTCCAAGTACACCTCCTTGCATGCAGCGGCACCAACTACATGGATAGCCAAATTCAGAGTCCCAGAAGTTGATTTGGATACCAACATCGAGCCGAAGAAGGATGACGTCTACCTCAAGCACCAGGGTCTCATTTTAACGATGTTTGAGGACCAGTTGGCACGGCTACTCGGCAAGACAGTTCCATCTGCAAGTTCCACGTTTGAGATACCACCGGCAGCATTGGATCACACAAGACTGCAGTCCGTGTCTCAACCCTCTGACCAATCCAGGGTCCTACACGACGATAGGATTCCGGATCCAGGATTTGTCTCCCACCCAGTTCCACCTGTCACGAAGATCAACACCCCACCCGCATTTCATGACAGCTCAGGTACCCATTCACCGCCACAGAACCCAATGTTACCATCTTCCGACGACGTTGTTGCCGAAACTTCCTGGAGTCGCACTATGCATGGGAATCTATCATCCGAGGTTGATTCGGATCAAGAGGATGAGATGAGTCGTCCCTCAGACAACGTGGCCACTTCAACTACATGCACCACACATGAAACTCCAAATACGACTTTCACGTCGTTTGAGAACGACAATGATGAGGACGAGGATCTCACGTTGGCCAGAAACAACACCATTTCAAACCCATTCACCCTCATGATGATGAGATCAAACCAGAGTACCTCGAAACGACAAATCTCCACACGGATCACAACTCCTACTCACAAGTCAACAGTTACCCCACAATCAACTGTCAAGAGGCGCCAAGCCCCCTCGGTATCGGTAGGGTGTCCTCGGAACCAGTCGATCAGAGTACGGGCAACATCAAAGCCCGTGTTTTCATGCGGTCGTATCCAGAAGGCGAAGAGTCCACACCATCCTGCAGTCAAGTCCTCACAGATCGCAGTCCTTCAGCCCACTATCAGAAAAGTCCAAAGAACTCTTCCGCTCGCAAACACGGCATCACCCCACGAATCAACTGTTGTCTCTGTCCTGGAACACACACCGCTCCATCCTCACCAAGAACCCATCACGGCCCCACCACCGACAACCATCTCTCCAGCTTCCAACTACGAGGACATCAACCAGACCACAACACCTCTTTACCTCGCCATAACCGACTGGATCAAGAACTACGAAGACACTGATCTCAAGACGCTAGAGGAAGGCCCTGGATGGTGGATTGCTACGTACTAGTCATGTTTGACTGGAACATCTGATAATTTTGATCAGGTGTATTGAATTGCTTTACGCTGGATTACTTACTGTCCCTGCAATGTAGTCGATAACTCCAATGTGTACTGGACTGTCGGTTCTTTGACTGTTGGGATCTGTAGATCTTCCACACCCAGACAAGCGAAGGGGGCGACCAAATTTGTCACGTGTGAAGTCACGTGCGAGAAGCTCATCTCTTCGACGGATCATCAAGGAAGCCCCCGTTCGATTGAAAATAGCCCTTCATTCAACCACCTGGGTATTTGATGCACTGGAGCGTGTTTTGATACGACCTACAATGGGTTTGAGCATTCTCCGGGTATTTTTATTGCACCTATACTGCTGGGGAGCTGTGAAGTTGGACGGGGGTAATCCGCCGTGAAATGCTGTCTCCTCAGATCGCCAGATCCAGCACCCATTGAGTGATGCAATGCCAATTTCTGGGGCACGATGATGTATGAGTGGATAATGGGAGCATGCCAGGATAGTTTTGAGTTGTTGTGTAGTGATAACAACTCTCTGCTGCTCCGTAATCGGTCTTTCCAACCAATCGCGTCCAATCACGTATTTCTCAAGGATTCCCCTCCATCCCCAATAAGATTTCGGCCGAAACTATTAAAAGAGATTCGCCACCCTTGGTTTCCTTGCTCTTTTTCCACTCTTCTGCCACTCTTCTGAACCTCCATCCTTCACATCACTGTACGAAGCAACGAACCACCATGGCAAAGAAGAAGAACACCTCAGAGCAGAAGGCTAACAACGCCAACAACGCCAACAACAAGAAGCAGAAGTCTAGTGACAACAACCAGAAGAAAGATAGCAGCTCCAACAATGAGAAGTCCAACAAGAAGACAGACAAGAACAACAACAACAACAGCAACAACAACAACAACGCTAAGAAGTCAAAGCCATGAGCCAACAACCAAAAGCCAGACAACTACCCTCTTTCTCTACAAAACTACAGATACCCCTCAGTCGAAAGCCCATCCAGGTCGCCTTCCCTTGAGACTGGGCCTCACGGTCCTATGCTCTATTTGGAGAAAGGCCCTCATCCCTCACGCTCACCCAGTTACATTGGGCCAAGAGCTGCCTCAACCTCACACACCCATTCCCAGTCACTCAAGCAGGATGAGGCCACTCCACAAGGCGAGACTGCTCACAAGGCCGCACTATCACGCAACCCTTCGATTGCTTCAAGAGCCAGTGCCGACATGTTTACGACCAGCTCCCAGATGAACGATCCAGAGGGCCTCCAGACCGATGGTGCTGACATGGAGGGAGAGGGAGACTTGCTCAAGGTCATCTCTGAGGGTGAAGAGGAGGCCCTGAACATGGGCTTTGTCGAGCAGTCGGGTGGTACTGCAGCTGATCCTCGTGCTACGGAGCAGTTGGGCATTAAGGATCATGACATCGACGACGTTGTTGACGCTCCTACAGAGCTGGAGGATCATGATATTGCAGGGAGGGCTTAAGATATATCGAGCTAATTCTGGTAAACATGGCCGGCTCGCTATATTTAGTATTTGCAGAAGAGAATCTCAGGGATAATGCTGTTGAGAGTACTTAGTAGAGGCAGTCAGTTGCTAATCAAATGCTCTATATCTGATCAAATAACGGTTGTATAGGAGAAGTTCTGCGGGAGGCCTGCCCCAAGCTAGTGCCTCAAAACACCTGGACACCAAATTGTAACTCTTCCACAGATAACGTGAAGCCTGGGCACGATACGCCCCTCTCTAAGTATGGGGCAGCCTGCAATGACAATTATCAGCTGACAAGTCTCATACCCCGCCGCAATATATCTGGTAGACGCTACGGCCTACGGTACAAGTGCTAAGGGCGCGTCAGATAACGGACATGCGACTCGCCCACTGCTCACTGAACGAGCATGTCGAGCTCGGTTTGGCTGAATGTCTGTGGGTAACAAGTGCAACACTGCTGTGCCATCAAAAGCGCTTTGCTCCTCCTATCATGAGACCAAAGTGCTGAGTCCTGACTTCTGTCTCACCAACATCCACCAAGTCAGCTCTCAAGTCAAAGCCGGCAGCTACGTCATCCAATCCAAATCCACCAGTTCCAGGTTCAAATCCATCATTACCTCCATGTCTCAAACTCTCCATCGATTTCACTGAATTCAACGCCTCCTGTCCATAAAACCAGGTTACATCAAGGCACAGTGGAAGTAATGCCGCTGTGATTCTTGGCTAACAGTGGGAAGTATGACCGAGAGAAACGTCAACAAGGCTCTTGAGTCGAGTATGAAGTACCCTGACTTCTTCGATCTGCGCGTCATACATGATTGACATCTGGGAAAGGGTATATATCACTGGCCCGGCCTTATATCACCGGTGTACACGCAAGACGCTCGGCTATGACCGGCAGTTGCCCTTGTCCATGACGATGCAACAAGTTGTCCTAGAGGAGCATGTATTAGTGTTTTTTGTTGTGGTGGACTTTGGTGCCACTGACAACATAACAAACAACAGCTCGAAGAATGTTTGGTAGGAAAACTTGGTGTGGCTTGCTGATGAGCATACGATACAGAAAGTGAATCGAGAGTTCTTCGGGGAGCTTGGGTTCAAGCAGAGAGCAAAAGTGCTTCAGGTTGTTTTAGGAGAGTGTTAAAAGCACAGAGGCAGTGCAGTCGATGGTAATGGTAGTGATGGTGCTGTGGTGGTGGTGGTGCTGCTGCTGCTGCTGCTGCTGCTGCTGCGGATGTTGCATTGACAGCAGATGCGGAGACCAAGGCACACGATGAGACGTTACTCGACCCCAAATAATACAGTTATAAGCTTCTGTCACTATTTAGCCCGCGACCAAAGAGGCTCAACTGCTTAATAGGGTACCAGCTACATCCACAACAAAGGCGTACTCCGTCAAGGAAGACAGCTCAAGCTCACTGTGCACCTCCGGCGCTGTTACACCAGCTTTACTTTTTGTGAAAAAACTTTGATACAAGTTACACATAATCATACATTATCTCTTAACTGCTTTCTCGATATCAGGTATTCAGCTCTTCTGTTAGAACTATGAGGCAATTACCCGAGGTTTAGCATGGCCACACCACACCTGTGCTTCCAGGTTTAGCTCTGTCCTCGCTCCACAGCTTTGAGATCATATAATGGGGCTGTCCACTCATATCAGTACAGGAAATCATGTCCAGATCAAACACCTTGTTGTCCATCTTAACTGTCTTGAATGAATCTCTTGAGATACGCAAGTCTATTTCGCCCGCATATGAACGAACTGGAAACTTGAGGTCGAGGTGATCCCATGGCACATAACGCCCTTGGACACCCTCCACCTGTCCAATAGTGCAGAATGATGTAATCCTCTTTGAAAAGTCTTGCAACAAGTTAACTTTCAGCTCGTTTGTCCATTTTAAGGACTTGCTGCACCTTTGACTTCTCACCAGAAATACCAAAAGAATAGCCATGGAAGATCTAGGATTGGTAAGCTGGAGTGGTCGATCAAGAAGCGTATTCGCTTTACCAAAGTAACACCCAATGATTATAAGCATAAACAGTCTCTGCGCCTTCTCAATCGTCTTAATGTCATTATCAAGAAGGGTTATATGACCTGTCCCGCCTATTTCCGCTTTCGGTAGTTGGCACACAATCTCACATATGCGCAGGGTATTGAGATCAGTGCTGAGATGGTGCAGAGGATGCGTGGCATGATACAAAAGCCCTCTCAACATCAACCCTGGTGCATTGGTGTATACTGACAAATTGGTTAGGCTTGTTGTAAGTGGACGGAAGGAAGGAATGATCATGTTCGCAATGTTGGTCTTGATCGATAACCAGTTCAGCCTTGGAAGGCGTATCTCATTCTGTGCCCCCTTGAGCTTCTCCCAGTCACTAAATGTTGTGTCTGTGAAGATGACAGTGTTCTGCCAGCGGAGGACTTCTGCGTTTTGAAACTGCAATTTGCTAACAAATCTCGATGGAACACCGCACATCTCAAACATTGTGAAGCACTTCGTGAAGCTCCAGTCCATCACACTTTCATAAATGTCAGCATTAGCTGTTCTGTTTATAGAAGGGTAGGCATGAATGTCCAATCCACGAATATCAAAGAGACCAAAACTTCTGGGGCCCTCTGAGCTTTCCTCTCCGACTTTCATATCGTAGAGGATGGGTATGTGCTCAGGATAGTATATCAGGAGTGTGTGGAGTTTAGGGGCTCGAATATTGTGTAGCAGTGGGATCTCGTGGGGCTTCATTGACTGGAAATTGATAACCAAACGAACAAGATTGGGGCAGCTCATGTCTTTCAGAATGTGGTTGGTGGTTCTGATATCAAGAGAGATCGCACTTTCAGCTTGTTCGACTGTCAGTGGAGCTGCACAGTTTGTATTGAAGACCTTGTTATGAAGAACTTCACTCTCAGAGAGCTTGCGGGACATCTCGGAAACCCTTTTTGGATGACGACCTCCAAGATCATGGTCTGCCTCCTCACATCGCACTTGAGGAATAGCGCCGTAGTTGTCAGGAGATCCGTGGTGATACAGGAAAGAAAGCTGGTCAAAGTTGGCCTTATATCTATGCTGCCACATGATAGATAACTCATCGCTCTCAGTGTGTCCGATCTCCCAGAGCTTGATGAGATAACGGTCTCTCATGCCGATTTCTCCTGCATATCCTTCTTTTAGAGCCCTACGTTCAATCCCTGGGATATCAAAGAAGAAAGGAGCTTTGTCGATGAGATTCTCACTCTTGAAGAGGATGGACTGTTCACGGACTACTGTGGAGGCCTGTAATAGGGATCTGATCGAGTGACAGTCAAGATGAGAAGCGATCTCTCCCAAGATCTCAGTGGGAAGTTCCTTGAAGAAGTCGACGTTGGAAGATTGAGTAGTGTCGACAAGAGGGTTCATTTTGGTTCTGTTTTGTTCTTGTTGTGTGTGCGGTTGGGTGGTGGGTGTTGTGTGGAAGAAGCGATCTGGGAAAAATGCGAATGTGTCCATATTTGTAGAGATGATGCAAATTCCCTCAGGTGCTCTCAGATTGCTCTCTTTTCGGATTTAACGACGGTTATTTCCGATCGGGGATCTGCCAGTCGCGCCACATCTGTACGGGATTTGCTTTCAACAGTGTGGTATTCTGGTGTTGACATTCACAGAGTGTAGCCACAGTAGCATATAGCCTGTAACCTGTTTATTAGTGAGTCACTGGCATAAGTATATATAAGAGAAAGCCCGGATGGGTCTGGCGAAGAAGAGTACTGGGTCCTCCGGTCCGTCGGTGAAGTGTCTGTTTCAGAATTCTGGGACTTTTAAGACTGCACTCTGACCTAGGATTGAGTCCAGCTTGTCAGCAAGCTTCTGTGTTATAATCAATTAGTTGGGCGTGTTGAGCTCAAGGTCTGGAAGCAAGGAGACCGCGAGCCTGGATGCTAAGGCTTGAACTATAAGGTCTCACATTATCCGGCATGTTATCCTGCCACGCTTCAATAAACACGTTTCAGATATCAATTCACGTAATACTAAGTGTTATATGCTGCCTAATTATGAGCATTATAGCTGCTAAAAATTAAAAAATTGGTGATATCCAGATCTTGAGCATTTGAAAGTTAGAATTGAGAAATGGACTCCGAGAACTGCGAGGATTCTGAAATTTCTCGAAGTTTAGATCAAAACATCTTCTTTCGGGTGTAAAACTAGCATCATAAAATACTAGATTTTTTCCCTCATGAGCTGATCTAGTCAAACCCCAATTTATCCAAAACTTGATATGACTTATGGCGCAAGATATGATCTTTGGGTGAGAGAGGATGTCCGGGTGCTTACATAAGTGGTGTCCTGATGCACAATCATATGCCGGCGCGGGGCGTGAGAGCCGTGAGAATTAAAGAGGAGCAGCTGATCAGGTGGCAATCTTCGCTCAAATAACGCCATTTGACAGCAACAAGACACAGAGAAATGCAGTACGTTGGCCGTGCCTTCGACTCTGTTTCCAAGACGTGGAACTCGATCAATCCAGCAACGCTTTCCGGTGCCATTGATGTGATTGTGGTTGAGAACGACGAAGGTGACTTGCAGTGCTCACCGTTCCATGTCCGGTTCGGGAAGTTTCAGCTGTTGAGACCGTCACAGAAGAAGGTGGACTTCATCATCAATGGCAAGATGACAAACTTGCCCATGAAGCTTGGAGACGGTGGCGAGGCCTTCTTTGTCTTTGAGGCTTCCAAGAACGTGGACGTCCCGAACGACTTGATCACTTCACCAGTGCTATCAGCAGCGAGTTCACCGGCTTCTTCTCCTCCCCTCTCACCAAGGAAGGGATCTGTGGGGAAGACACTTCAAGATGTGGACTATCTCGACATTTCGCAATCGACACCTGAACTGGCACAGACACATCCTGTTGAGATCCCATTAGCAATGCAGTCGAACCCAGAACTGAGCAAGTCCCCCACACTTTCCTCAATTGCCACATCTCCAAAGGAGTTCACACTCGAGAAGTTCCAGAACATATCAAGGAAGTTGACCAAGATCAACATCCCCACCAAGATTGACAACAACGGAGACCTATTGCTCGACATGAATGGATACAAGTCCAACGAACAAAACACACATGACGCGGACGAACTCATCAAGACGTTGATGGCTGAGGAGTTTGGATCCGACGTCGACGTTTCCGGCCTCATCAAGCAAGACGAGACAGGAAACATCAAGATTTTCTCAACAGATGATCTCATGTCTCCAGCATCTGCCATGTCACAGGAGTCGATCGAGACGGGGAGCTTCTACTCAGACGATGAGACTAACACTGCGGCTCCCTCATCCAACGGATCTTCGTTCAATTACGTAAAGACTCTACGTCTGACATCCGACCAGCTCAAGTGTCTTGATTTGAAAGAGGGAGAGAACGATATTCTCTTCTCTGTGGACAAGGGTAAGGCACTGATCACATCCAAACTGTTTTTGTGGAAGAAGGATGTTCCTATTGTGATTTCTGACATTGATGGTACGATTACAAAGTCTGACGCACTCGGACATGTCTTGACAATGCTTGGACGTGACTGGACGCATTTGGGAGTTGCACAGCTGTTCACAGATATCAAGGCAAACGGGTATAACATCATGTATCTGACAGCAAGATCCGTGGGTCAAGCTGATGCAACGAGAAGTTATCTGAGAAACATTGAGCAGGCAGGAATGAAGTTGCCCAACGGGCCGGTGATTCTATCTCCTGATCGAACAATGGCTGCATTGAAGAGAGAAGTGATCTTGAAGAAGCCGGAGGTGTTCAAAATGGCTTGTTTGGGAGACCTGAAGAAGCTGTATGGAGACCATGAGACGCCATTCTATGCTGGGTTTGGAAACAAGATCACAGATGCATTGAGTTACAGATCTGTGGGGATCCCGAGCTCGAGGATCTTTACAATCAACCCAGAAGGTGAGGTTCATATGGAGTTGTTGGAGCTTGCTGGATACAAGAGTTCGTACGTGAACATCAACGAACTGGTGGACCACTTCTTCCCAACGGTGACTTACCAAGGTGTTGTGCATGATGAGAACTACACAGATGTGAACTACTGGAGAGAGCCATTACCAGACTTGAGTGATTTGAGTGATGAAGAGCTGGACTCGAGCAACGCCAACCCAATGAACCAGTACAATGAGGGCCCAAAGCTGACAATCAACGACGACATCGAGAAGGACTACAAGGAGGAAGAGGATGCAGATTATGTCGAAGAGGCAGCTGATGACGAAGATGAGGATGATGCTAGAGAAGATGATGATGAGGAGGGAGAAGACGAGGACTATTACGATGATGAGAACGACGAACTTGATGGTGAGGACGACTACAGCAATGCGTCTGATGATGGTTCGTACGAGGAAGAGTACGATGACGACGCCGATGAGCTTGATGGTGACATTTCCGTTGAGCACGACACCGAGCCAGGTGACTATGACCTCGACGGAGAGCTTACAAAAGTGTCTCCCAGCAACACGAGCGTCCTGTCCAACGAGAGTCCTGCGCGCGGAATCATCCCGTCGATGAGGGAGAACAGCGGTCTTTCGCTCAACCAGGCAACCGCAAGCGGGCTCCACACGGACAGCTTCGTCAAGGCGAGCGAGCTGATGAACCGGCTCTCGATCTCTTCACCGGAGAAGCCGAAGAAGAAGAAGTAGCATTTAAAAATACACCGTCATTGAAGCACAAAGCGCTGTAGCCGCTTACCCCGCCGCGAAATGTCTGTTGATGTCAAAACAAACACGTCGAGCCGAGCATAATCCCACCCCTTTAATCACCAAAACGGCCAAAAGAATGCTCAACAAGTCGACAGTGAAGTACCTCCAGCGCTATGCCGGTGACTGGGCCGTCTGTGTCGCGTGCCAGCTTTACGTGGTCACCATTGGCATCAACACAGCGCCCTTTCTGCGCGAGTTCAACATCGAGGACCCGTCCATCCAACACCCATACAGCGAGCACGAGCAAGTGACGGCATTGGAGTGTCTAGTGAGTTATTCGACATGATCCACTGATACTGAGTTACTAACAACCACCAGCTCATCGCAGTTCTCGTCCCATCAGCCATCCTGGCCGCCAACTTCCTTGCACGGATCAAGCTCAATCCTAGAAGACTCACCCAGAAAGACCTCCACCTCACACACATCTCCGTGCTTGGTCTCACACTCTCAGTGACGCTGACTGGCCTGTTCACCGTGATTATCAAGAACTGGATCTCACGCCCTCGTCCTGACTTTTTGGCCCGTTGTGCTCCAGACGAGAGCCTCTTCATCCCTGGCAAGACGACATACACCACTAACATCTGCACGGGGACGTACTCTGTCATCTTAGAAGGCCTGCGTTCGACACCAAGTGGTCACTCGAGCTTGGCATTCAGTGGACTTCACTTCATCTCGCTGTGGATGTGTGTCCAGTTCGACGTGTTTGCGACCCAGTTCCACGTTTGGAAGTTGCTGCTGTGTACCTTGCCTGAGTGGCTTGCTGTGTGGATTGCGCTGAGCAGAACACAGGACTATAGACACCACTTTGGAGACATCTTGATGGGTGGTGCTCTTGGTATTGTCATGTCGCATCTTATCTGGAAGAAGATGTTTGTCGGTAAGGAACCGGTGTATCTACAGGAGTCTGAGCCTTCGCTGCCCATGTACAACTCTGTCGAGGAATAGATAATCAATCAAACAAAATGTCATGTGTGGGGGGATTCTATCTTCTATATAAGAACATCATATCGTCGTATCACTGCTGTGTGCCCATAAGCTCAAGCAGTGTAGTTCTGAGGTTGCGCACGTGGAAGTCGTCAATCTGGGCGTTCTCCAAGCCGACATCACCATTCATGAGCTCAGAGACTGGTGGATACTGGGGCTGTGGACGTGGAACAGCACACAGCCAGATGCGTGTCTTGTAGATCTTGAACAACTCTTTGATCAAGTTACGGAAGTCCAGACGCTGAGAGGAGAAGTAGAAGAACGTCAGCTTCTTTTGGTCAAACTGGTACTCAGAGTTGAGGATTGTCAGGTTTCCATGGAGCATTGGCTGGTTTGAGATCTTGAGCAAAGAGGTCTTGAAGGACTTGGTCTCCTCAGCAAGCTTGAACTGGAGGTTGCCAATCTCCTGGAACGTAGCAAACCGTAACACCTGCTTAGTAGGGATCTGGAACTGTGTCTCGTCATCCAAAATCCCCTGTCCTTTGACCAAGTCTTGCACCGTGTTACTGATTCCCTGGATGTTCTGATTGTTGTTGACTGTTCCTCCATATGAGATGGACTTCGAGTGCTGGCGCTTCTTCAAGTAACTCAGGAGGATGGCCACATCGAGTGAAATGCTTGGGTCGAGGATGAACACGAGGTCTTTACCACGATCACCATCCACGATGACAACGTCGTGCTTCTGCAGCAAAATGTTCGAGTTGATTGGCGTAGACAAGATCTCATACTTACCCGACTTGGTCAACACAAGCACCAACGGCTTGATCAGACTGAACATGTTGTTCAGCTTCTTGAGGTTGATGATGACTTTCTGGAGATATCTGTCATTAACGCACTGGTGGCACAACTCCTCATACAACGTCTGGGCACTCTCAACACAGAAGTAGTTTCTGGTACGTGCAAATGCTTGCTGCAATGGGGCAGACGTGATAATGACGCTACCGCTTAGGAGAAGTCCGTTGTCGAGCTCCAAGACACCTCCACCATTGGATGTGCTGTTATGGTGTACGGTAGCAGAAGGACCTTTGTTTGAATAGAACTGAGTGCTGTTCTTCTTGTAGTTGTTGAAGTTCTGACGGTGCTGTTGTTGTTGTTGTTGTTGCTGCTGGTGTTGGTGTTGGTGCTGTGACTGGTGCTGTGCCTGGAATGGTTGAGGTTGTGGCTCGGTGGTGTATGACGAGTTGATCTGGATGGATGGCCGTCTTGAACGGAAGTTGAGCAGCGCAGAGTTGTTGCCCTGGTACTGGACATTGTTCTGGTTCGAGTACATCCCGAGAGAGAACTGCTGCTGGTTGGTGTTGTTGTTTGAAGATGGGAAGCCGTTGGTCTGGGTGTACGACTGCTCAGCAGCAAAACTCGGTCTGCGCGTGCTGATGGATGACACACCTCCTTGAAGCTCGAGAGGAAGGTGGAAGCTGTGGCCACTGGTGTTCTCGTAGTCGAAATCTGAGTATGGCTGGGAGACTGCCGGGCCGTCCAACGCGTCGAGGAAATGCGCATAGTTGGTCGACGTTGACAGGCCATTGAGACGGGCAATCAGCGCGTCTGGGGAAAGCGGGTTCTCTGGAGAAGTTGGGTCGAGGTGGAAGCCGTTGGAAGCGTGCTGCTGGCCGTTCTGCTGGCCGTTTTGCGGGGGTTGGTTCCAAATGTTGTACTGGTTCATGTTGTGTGGGGGTGGGGGGATGTGCTCTCTATGCTCTATGGGTGGGAGGAATGGGGGGCGTCCACTGCGGCGTTCTTTCTGGGTCCAAGAAGCACAGCGAGCGGGGCCAACGACGGGTGAGATTGCAGAGGCGAGCAGGGCGTGGCAGAGTGGAAGGGCCTGGTGGTTTCAGGGGCAAAAGGGTGGCAAAAGAGAGAAAAAAGCTGGGGAAGGTGGGCTTTTTACCTCGAAAGCTGGGGAGAGCGCTGAGACACAGTTGGACGTCGCGAAAAGTGGTACGCGCCGCATTTTGTGGGGTGAGTCGGGGCGGGCCGGTTCTCGGGGGAATCACCCCTTTATGGCTCGGCCCGGGATCGAGGGCTTCGGGGTGGAGGTTTCCCACAGTTGGATGAACAGCTGATTGGCTGTAGTTGGCTGTGCTGTCCAGGGTTCACTAGCAACTCACACCCCCAGCACAGTGCCCTGATTGATCTCGTAATTACCCGGCTCCCTGTCGTCCAGAAAACCCCTCCAACGTCTTTGCTTGACATCATGCAAGGTCACGGTTTCTCGCAAACTCCGACTCCGACAGCAAAGTACAATCCTTAATCAACAAGTGTCTATATCACGTATACTATACAGCTGTCCCTCTGAGACAGAGGAATACAAAAAACCCAACGACAACAACTCCTGGAGGCAGCTTCTCACCCCTCCGTATAATGTACATGACTCCTTCTTCACCCTTCACATAGCAAACGCCAGAACGTTCTCCCTGCTCAGGATTCTCTCAATCTCACCAACAAGCGTCTTGAACGACTTGGTCGATCCCTTGGTCTTGTCAAACACAACAGAACTTCCCTTCTTGCCGTATTTGCCAATAGTCACCTTGAACTTGGCCTTGCTCATACCAACAATGTTGTTCTTTGCAATCTCACCATAGATGACAAGCTCAGAGTCCTTAGCATCAATGTTTCTCAAACCATAGTCGCTCCATCCGGTCAGCAGTCTCTTGAGCGTCGTGAACATCTCTTGAGGCTCATATACTGTGTTGAGCGTCTTGGTTGCTGGCTTGGACCCACTGAAGATGCGGAAGAACGAGTTCTGAGTAGCGGCTCCACTGTCAACCTGGACAGTGTCCTTCTTGCTCGACGACCACTTTCTGAAGAACGATCCACCACTTGCAGAACGCTGGTTGTTCTGGTTGTTTGTGATGTCTCCCAACGCTGGTTTCGAAACACCTGCCTCTGGAGTCACCTTCGTCGTCGACACAGAAGTGTGCTGCTGATCATCAGGTCTCATGGATTGACGCTTTCTCGACTTTGGCAAAGGTTGTGACTGTGGCTGTGGCTGTGGAGCAGCCTGTACTGGCTTCGTTGGGACAGAGGACTTTGCAGGAGCATCCTCGTGCACAGAGAAGCGAGACTTCTTGGTTGGATTGACAATGTCAAACTCATCTGGAAGCTCTGGAAGCTGGACTGGCTTGGATGGACCGGCATTGGAAGCGACCAAATCCTGAGCAGTCTCTGTGTTGTCTTGAGACTCAAGGGCAGTCAATCTGTCAGCGTAACTGAGCCTCATACCAGAAGACTTGGAATATGATGGTGTGGTGGTCTGAGATGTCTCCTCTGGAATGGCAGAGACGTCCATACCCAAGTGGTCAGGAACACCAGTGGCGTAATCATCCTCCAGGTCCTTCAACTTCGAAGCCAAGTCAGTGAAGGAAGCTCTGGTAGAGTACATCGACAGCACTGAGAGTCTCTTGTTGGAAGCACTGAACATTCTGGACTTTCTCGTCACCTGTGGGATCTTCACCTCAGCAATGGTTTTTGGGCCATCGTATGCAGCATCCAATCTGGTCTCCTCAACAGCTTCTGCCTCAGTAGTACCACGTTCCCGCTCATAACTGGCAAGGACTTCATTCTTCTTCTTCAGAGTAGACGCTCTCTTGACTGCCAGATCAAACTTGGAACCGAGGAATCTCGATCTTCTGATGGCCTGTGTGACATTGTCTCCCTCCTCATACGTCAAGCTGTTTGGCTTCCAGTCATCAGCGTTGAAGTTCAAGCCTGGATCAAGTCTCGACTTTGGTCTTGATGCGAATGGATTCGTGGTGGATCTCTGCTGAATCTTGTCAAGATCAGACTTCTCCAACAATGCAGATGATTTCTCAGCAGGACCAGACACAGAGCGACCCTTGGAGCTGGAGATCTTTGGTTCAGCAGCCAACCTAGCCTCCTCTTCAGCCTGGGCCTCCAAGAAGGCCAATCTCTCTTTCTCTTCAGCCTCCTTGCGAAGTCTCTCTCTTTCTTCTTTCTCCTTGCGAAGTTTCTCAGCTCTCTCGGCTTCTTGCTTAGCCTTCAACTCAGCAGCCTTTCTTGCCTCCTCTTCTCTGATCTTGTTGTACTTCTCATGCTCAAAGATCTCATCACACAATGTGGCAAAGTCAGAAGAGGTTCTCTTGGCCTCACGGTCAATGTAGACCCAGTCGTTATCACTGGCAAGCTTGGCGTACACGGCAATCAGTTTGGTGGTGATTGAACCTCTCTTGGAAGCCATCATTGAGTTTCTGAAACTGCGTCTCTTACCTGAAGCAATCACAGAGTTTCTGTGAACCGCAGCCTGTGAACGAGCTTGGATAGGAGCTTGCTGTGTAGTCAGAGCAGCAGAGGAGACAGCAGGAGCAGAAGAAGTTCCATCTGTGTATGTGGTACTGGCAGCAGCCGCGTCATAGACGTGTCTTGGAACTGGTGGCTGCTTCTCTGGAGAGTTCTTGAGTGGCGAGTGCTTCTGTGGAGAGTAGTCCGTAAGAGACTTGCGTTTGTTGTTGAACGAGACGGACTTTCTGTGAGCAGAAGCAACACTGATCATGGAGCGTCTGTTGGACTTTCTTGGTGTGTATTGGTTTCCAGAGGAAGATGAAGTGGAGCCTGGGATGTGGTTGTTGACAGACTTGGCAATGGACAAGGATCTGATGAGAGACGAGTTGGATTGGTTGTGTCTGTAACGCAGGAGAAGGAAGTAGAAGATTCTTTCTGTTGTGGACTCCTTCTTCAACAAGCTGTTGATGATGTCGTCCTTTTCCCTTCCGTGCCACAAGATGACCAAGTTCTGCAAGATTGAAGCATCAATGTCATCTCTGCAAGAGATCTGTTGGAGGTAGGTGTTTGGATCTGGCAACTCATTCAGGGTCTTTTGGTCGACGGCAGAGATTGGGTACTTGACGAGGAATGGGTGGGAAAGAATGTCGTGGGTCTTGATTCTCTTCTCTGGTTCAACAGTGAGCATGAGGGAGATCAGGTCCTGGGCCTCAGCAGAAATGTCGGTTGGCATCTCAAATGAGCCACTCTGGACCTTGAGTAGCAAACTTCTGATGTTCTCGTCGTCAAATGGTAGTCTTCCTGTGAGCAAGGCAAACAAGATAACACCACAAGACCAGACATCACTTTCAAATCCGTGGTAGTGCTTACCAGAGACAATCTCAGGAGCAGCGTAGTGAGGAGAGCCACAAGAAGTCTCGAGCATTCTGTTGTTGTTCTCCAAAGCAGCCATACCAAAGTCGGCAAGTTTGACGTTCAAGTCATGGTCAAGCAACAAGTTCTCTGGCTTCAAGTCTCTGTGGCAGATACCAAGCGCGTGGCAGTAGGAGGCACCCATGATAATCTGTCTGAAGTAACGAACAGCTTCGTGCTCAGGAAGTGGGCCTCTCTCAACAAGCAAGTCAAAGAGCTCACCGCCTTCAACGTACTCGAGAATCAAGTAGAGAGACTTGGAGGTCTCCCAGACGTCGTAGAGTCTCAGCACATTTGGGTGGTTCAACAGCTTCATGATGATAATCTCTCTCTCAATACCGTACGCCAAACCTGCAGCATCACGGCCCTTGTCGTCATTCTGCTCCATAGAGTTGAGGACAGACTTGGAAACCACTTTCACGGCAGCTCTCTGGCCAGTGCTCATGTGTTCAGCGAGAAGAACGCGTCCTGTGGAGCCAGTACCCAGCGTCTTGCCGAGTCTCCAAGGTCCGATCTTGTTGATCTGTGAGGCGTTGTTGAACGTGGAGGATGAAAGCAGCGAAGAAGCCACTGAGGGTTGCCTCGAGTGATACGACATGGGTGTGTGTATAGTTGTGTGTGTGTAGTTGTGTTAACGCGTGGTGTTCTCTCTCAAGGAAAGGAATGCGGGCGGTGTGTGGAAGCCAGACTCGAGTGATGAGGTGCCAAAAGGGGTGTGGAATCAGTCAATTGAGTGCACAGAGGTGGTGGTATTAGGTGCTGGTGAAGTGACTGATGGAGGGAAGAGAGGGACAGTAGTTGGATTGTTCTGGTGAGGTACCCGGTAGAAGAGTGGAAGGACGCGATGGAGTGAATTTTTTGGCCTGGGCATTACTCCTGAGCTGAGCCCTGAGCCACTTATGAGACGCGTGCATGTCTTGCGCGGATCCATGAATCAGGAAGGCATGTTGCCCAATCGGGACGACCACCCGGGAAATGTGCACTAGTGCCGTCCATTTGTGGTCTAGAAGCCCCTGCCGAGTGCATCATAACGCGCAAACAGCCGGTATTTAGGACGCGTTTGTTTACCCCAAAGGCGAAGGGGTGGAATTCAGACGCGTCTCGTTAGCGCGCACGCCAGAGCAGAGACCGCGTGTCTTACATAAGCAGTCACGAGATGAACGTCGCCAGCAGAGAAGCGCAATCACCGACAGACGACGGTGGCTGTTTGCTGATGTTCTGGATGGGTTGGGCCCTGGAGATAGGAAACAGACTCTTGAGTGAAGAATTCCTTCTTAGATTTGCCGAAAATCGCCTTCTCATGGGTCTTCTATAGCGTGAAGGCTGCGATAAAGGCTGAGAACCTCTACTCTCCTACTGTTGCTCCACAATACATCAATACAAAAAGAACAGACATCAATTAAACACGTTTCATCACTTTAAGAGCATCAAAAACACCGGTTTAGTAAGCACCACCAAGCTGATGGTTGTTGTTAGTACATGTTTGGGGGAAGGACACAGAAACTGCGGGCGGGGGGCAAAAGGTACTTACCTGCTCCTGGTGTGCTTCGATAACATCACCGTCCTCCAAGTCCAGCTCATCAGGAGTGCTGTCTGGACCCACTCTCTGACCATCGGACAAGAATCTCAACGACGACATGGCCTTACCCTGTCTCTTTGCGAAGGCCTCCATGAGTCTCTTCAAAGGCGTGGATCTCTTGATCTTGAAGAAAATCTCAGAGGTACCGTCAGACACCTTCAAGTTGATATGTGTGATGGACTCGTCCTTCTGGTCCTCGACGGCTGGCTTTTGATCTTCGGTGTCAGACATTGTAGCTGTTTGGCGTGTTTGGGGGTGAGCTTCTCGTTGCTGGAAGAGAGAGAAGAAGTGGCAATTGGCCTGATGAAGCATTCCCGGCGCGCCAGTCGCCAGTACCCTACTAGGCCGGGTAACCTCCTTAGCTATCGCGGCTGCCCCAATTAGGCCAGGCTACAGACTAGATCATAACATTACTTATAACTGAGCCCATTACAGCAATATATCACAGCCATGATGCCACCACCGGCTGACATAAGCCTACCAGCGACTCTCCCAGCTCCAGGGCATACTGAAAGAGCTCATTGAGCCATCTGTTGACCTCAATGACATGGGCGTACATCATGAAGTGCCAGGGCTCACGATGAGCCCACTCGGAGAAGGGCCCAGAGATCCCAAAGTACTGAGTCAAGCCCTCAAATTGAAGAACTGGGCAAGAAGACATCAGAAAGAAATTCAGTACAAAGAAAATGACGAGCAGTGACATCTCACGGAGTTCCATTCCTTTGGTGAAGTCACTCACCACAGCATCTGGTCTGTAATTAACCACAACATCAGGGACCCAGACTTTAACCATCTTCCGTCGCAGACCAAGTTGATAACCCTTCTTGGTGAGCCTTTTTGAATGAGACAAGAGCGCAATGCAGGAGAAACAGGCAAACGCAAACGTCGATGCAAAGACGTCAGAGACCAGCACCATAGGTAAGGGGGAAACAGAATCGGGATCAAGTGCTTGACCCGCAACAACATTCATCAAGAAGGTAATGGCCGACCACTCAACCAGACTCCCACAACATGCAGTAAAGTGGTAAAAGGTGTAGACGTGCGATGCTGTGATCCCCATGACGGTAGTATGAAGCATGTGAGCAAACACCATGACAAGCAAAGAGTAACCTTGATCAAGAAGAGCCAGAGGATTCCAGAACTCAGGCAACCGTTCTCGTGGGAGTTTGTCATCTCCGAGGCGAGCAGACAGGTAGAGTCCCCAAGCGAACCAAACAACCTTTGAGGCCGCATAGACGAGCATCGCAACAGGTAGACCTCCCCAGTAGAACACCTTATGAGCCCCTGAGGACTTGAGCAGACGTGAGTAGGCTGTTACCAGTACGAACAGCAGCAAGGCTATCTTTAACTCCTGGCACTGTGTGATTGGGTAGTTCCCGTAGCCATGTCTCTCGGTAACAACCAGGCCATGGACATGTGTGACATGCTCTTGGTGAGCAACGACACAGTAGAGCCCGTGCCGGTCAATCTCATAGAGCACTGAGTCACCCCCGTGGTAGACACCGTTGAGTATCGGGAAGCTTGTGTTATCGATGAACTGGTCAATGAAAGCCCCAAGCTGGCTGGATGGGCAGAGCCCCTGCGAAACGAGCTGCTCCGTACAGACCGTGAACTCGTTATCAACCCCTGTGTCCCGTGTGGTGTCAATGGTGATGGATTTGTTGAAAAGACGTGTCATGTCTGCAATGTGGTACACTAGGAGTGAGGTGTGTGGTGCATCATGGTCCAAAACCAGCGTGAGGTTGAGTGTGGTGTTGGGTGACAGAGGTTGCTCAAAGCCATAGCACCGCTGTTGCATCGCTGCCAGGGCAGATGAGACGGCAAACGAAAGCAACAAGAGCACATGGAGCATCATGGAATCAGTGGTCACAGGTCAGAGATTGATCGATGTCATCGTCTGGCGAGGTTCTCTGTCTTGTCAAAATGTTGAAGAGAGTTTGGGTGCTTGGTACGCACAGACTGAAGATCACGAGCGAATTGTTGCCCTCACGGGCACACTGGAAACTGCACACAACAGCTACCGAAGGCCGAGGCAGATCATTCATTTTCACCACCGTGTGGATTCATACGCTACATTAGACAAGGGAGCTATCAATCAAGGGTGTAATGTGGGAAGCTCAATATGTAAAGAAGGAAGAAATGAGAGGCGAGAAAGAGAGCTGAAGAAGAGAAAGAGACAGTGAAGCGTCTTGGTGGGACATCCATGGGGGATGCCGGGAACTGCAAGCTCCAGTGACACATGAATCGTTGAAACACTCGAGAGCAAGACTTGGTTGGGCACCCAACTGCCAACACAAAGAAACTCAGGGGAAACACCGTCCGTGTAGAGACCTCAAGATGCGAGGCGAGCACAGTCAGCGAGGAAGCTCATCTTGGGTCTTGTCCTCCCAGTACAGCAGCAACATGGACAACAACAAACAAATGATCTGTGTCAAAGAGTGTCTGAGGTACATGATCAGAACACTCAACTGGAATGAAACAGACTCCACCAGTGCTCTCTTCAGCAGCTCGCCTGCCTCATACGAGAATGGGTTGGGGGAACCTGGCAAGAATGGGTTCACAAGCAGAAACAAACCGAGACCGTTGGAGCGTGCGATTTGCACTTGCCAACAAATGACAGCGACTCCGACAGCGAGAGGTAAGAGGGGTGCGATGTAGACGTCAACAAGCTGGCTCCATGTCTCGACACCCCTCTTCCAACTTTTGATGAGTTTGGGACCGACAATTGCAATATGGGAGATCAAGCTGACCCAGTAGAAAACACAGACCAAAGGGAATAGCCCTCTGTGCTCGAAGAAGTTGTAAAATGCGACACCGACGTTGGACCCGATATGGAGAACAATCATCACGCCCTTTGTCAAGCGGTGCGAAAGAAGTCTCGACAAGCGAACCAACACGGTAAAATGGGCACCTGGTCTTGTTGAAGTGGTAGGTGTACCTGCTGTACTGTTCGACGATGGGAAGATACCAAATGACGGAAGCCACACCTTCAGACTCTCTGAGATGAAAGCAGCGTCTGTGAAAACCAGCGGGACAAGGGTCATCGGCGACCACGCTGCGCAACATGTAGAACCATCGATGCCGCCCTCGAGGATGATGAGCACGAGTGACTCCAGTAGTGTGGAGATGAAGCCCTTGATGTCCCTCTTCAGGTTGATTCTCGATACCCACGTCAGATTTGGTGTCTGCATGTCGCTGATGACCGAAAGGAATATCAGTCCCACGAAGCAAAGGACCAGCAGGGTAGAATACGCCAGAAGGAGCGTGAAAGACAGCATTGTTGTGTGAGTGTGAGTGTGAGAAAGGGAAGGACGCAGCAGCAGGGCGGTGGAGATGGTGGAAGTCAGTACCGAGAACATCGGCTTTCAACTCGTAAATTGGGTTATGCCACAAAAGCAAAAAGGGCAACCACGGTAGCGGTAGAACTCAATGCATTGATATGCCTGTCAACACTTGTCATATGAGTTCTCGGTGAGATGAGAAACGACTGAGAGTGGATGACGGCTTGGAACACGTGGAAGCCACCCAGAAGGGCCATACTGGGAGCTGAAGCTTCTCATATGTGATTCCAGCTGTGATATTGCGGTTCGGTATGATGTGAAGATGGAATGAGAGAGAGGGTTGGACGCCGCGTATGAGCTGGCCATCGATGGTACATGGCTACAAGTTGCATTCCAGCCTTTAATGTGGCGAGCCAGAAGGCTTTTCAAGAAGATTCATAGAATGACGTCATAGCCCAACCTCCTACAAGCACCAGAGGGCAGCGTTTACTCACAAGTTGTACTATAAACAGCCTGATAAAGGAAGCCAAGAAGCACCTCAGCTAGCTCCACAGCATACTGGAAGAGTTCATTCAGCCATCTGTTAACCTCAATGACATGGGTGTACATCACGAAGTGACAAGGTTCATGATGAGCCCACTCGGAGAAGGGCCCAGAGATCCTAAAGTACTGAGTCCAGCCATCAAATGGACAATGTGAGATAGGATATACCAGTGAGACCATCACGCCAGCGACAACGAGGATCAGCAACATATGACGGATCAGTTCTATCTGCACGTGGCTGAAGTCTTCCAACACAGAATCATTGTAAGCAACAAAATCAGGGTCCCAGACAGTACTAATCATCTTTCGTCGTAGACCAAGTTGGTAGCCCTTCTTCATGAGCCTTTTAGAATGAAACAAAAGAGCGATGCACGAGAAACATGTAAACACAAACGCCGCGGCAAGCAAGTCAGCAGCCAGCACCATAGGCAGGGGGGAAGCATAATCCGGATCAAGCACATCACCCACAACCATAACCAGTATGAAGCTACCGATCAAGCAGTATACCACAAACATTGAGCATAACCCAAAGTGGCAAGCTGTGAAGGCACTGGGTGATACCGTGATCCCCATGACGGTAGTCTGAAGCATGTGAGCAAACACCATGACAAGCAAAGAGTAACCTTGATCAAGAAGAGCCAAAGGATTCCAGAACTCAGGCAACCGTTCTCGCGGGAGTTTGTCATCACCAAGGCGAGCAGACAGGTAAAGTGCCCATGCGAACCACGTAGCCTTCGAGGCGGCATAGACGAGCATCGCAACAGGTAGACCTCCCCAGTAGAACACACCATGAGCCCCTGAGGACTTGAGCAGACGTGAGTAGGATGTTATCAGTACGAACAGGAGCAAGGCAATCTTCAACTCCTGGCACTGTGTGATGGGGTAGTTCCCGTAGCCATGTCTCTCGGTAACAACCAGGCCATGGACATGTGTGACATGCTCTTGGTGAGCAACGACACAGTAGAGCCCGTGCCGGTCAATCTCATAGAGCACCGAATCACCCCCGTGGTAGACACCGTTGAGTATTGGGAAGCTTGTGTTCTCGATGAACTGGTCAATGAAAGCCCCAAGCTGGCTGGATGGGCAGAGCCCCTGCGAAACGAGCTGCTCCGTACAGACCGTGAACTCATCATCAACCCCTGTGTCTCGTGTGGTGTCAATGGTGATGGATTTGTTGAAAAGGCGTGTCATGTCTGCAATGTGGTACACTAGGAATGAGGTGTTTGGTGCATCATGGTCCAGAACCAGCGTGAGGTTGAGTGTGGTGTTGGGAGACAGAGGTTGCTCAAAGCCGTAGCACCGCTGCTGCATCGCTGCCAGGGCAGAGGAGACGGCAAACGAGAGCAACAAGAGCACCTGGAGCATCATGGCGTCAATTGTCAGTAACGGGTGCTTGTCATTTGAGGAGCAGGATAGTGTGTGTTTTGTTGGTGCACATTGAGCGAATATATGTGCAGAAGCGAGCAATTGGTGATTGTCGATCATATGCTTTTGGGTTGGTGCACGCGGAGAAGAGGAAAAGTGGTGATCAATTACACCACAAAGTTTGCGTATAGGTTGAAAGATCAAATGTATTTGAACAAGCTAAGTCATGTTTTGTATAATGAGAAATCACCAGGTGAAAGATGAAACAGACGTCGACGTTTATAGGTGATGCTCACTAGGGTCTTTATCCAGCTGGTTCTCGCGAGATTTCAGAAGTCTTGGTGGTCATCATGAATCATGACCATGTCCAAAGCTGCGTATTGTGCTGTAGAAGGAGCTTTGTCTCACTGCAGATGTCGCTGTTGCTGGTTGTGACACAGTCTCAGAGCTCGACCAGTGGTGTTCCGGAGCCAGAGTCCGGATCCGGTTGCAATCAGCGAAGGGGTCTTGACGTTGAGCCAAGTCCAGGTCTGTGGCTGAGAGTGGCGACTTGAAAGGATCACTGTAGGGGAAGCCATACATCTTCTGTTCTTCTCTGTTGAGTGGCCGTGGCTGACTGATCTGGAGCTTCTCATCGTCGTGAGCCTGACTAACAGGGGCATCATCATCTTGACCGGAGCTCGCCTTCCACTTGCTGTACCCGACAACAAAGGCAACCAACACCTGCAAAAGCCAGAGGGCAAAAAGAGTAACCGAGATCCACACTTCAAGCATCAGCCCCTTCTTATACTGCTCGATAGTCAAGTCCAAGATACTCCCAACCATAGTCTCCGCATCATCCATCAGCGAGGCCGTCTTTGTCATGAGTGTGCTTGACGAGTAGTCAGTGCCATTACTCACCGTGGAGTTGGTTGTGGAGTTGCTGCTCGAGAAAGCTAGGGAGAGATACTCATCTGTGACTCTTGGTAGTGTGATCTCTGCATTATCATAGACCCACGTGAGACCTTGCTCGATCTTCAATAGCTTGTCCTCAATGACGCACCCAACGATGGTCTTGACGGGGGCATAGAGAATTGTCCCATTGAACGCATCAGCAATAGCGTCATTCATCTCCTCGACAAAGGCAGCAATGGTGTCATTGACTGAGTCAGTGGTGGTCTTCACCCAAGAGAACAGATCCTCATTGATGGAATCCTCTCGTGATTCCAAGTATGTGTTTGCAGAGTCAGTCCAGTTCGTGATAGACTTGCTGATGAGCGATGACATGTCTGTAGTCATAGTATCAAAAGGCGAATCAGCGGAGGAGAGTGATGATTGGAGAACGTGTAAGATGATGAACTGGGCAACGACGAGAGTGAATCCGGCCAATGAGAGACCCAGGACAATGGATGCTCGTGAGGAGAAGATGTATGCCATGAACCATCGGATTGTCATCTGGCCATTCGGGTCATCAGAGGCACGAGACGCGAATATTCCCGCCTTGGATGGATATCTGTTGAAAGTCTGCTCAAACACTGTGATTGGGTCGTTGTGGTGGATTGCCTGTGACTTCTCATTGAGTTCGTTGTGGAGGTTCTGTAATCTGCGCCAGTTGCGGAACTCACTGATAACGACTGGGATCAAGACAAGGACGGCAGCTGTGAACATGAGCACAACGATGATGACCATGACTCTGTGAACTGTGTCTGCGAGGTCATTGTAGAACTGTGTGATGCTGTCCGAGTTGCTGGAACAGATTGTAACGTCTTGGAGGGCCGGGACGAAGAGCTCATCACCGCTGTCACTTGAGATGAGTGTTTTGTTTGCCAGCTGGTTCTTGACGTACTCAAACGGTTCACTGATGAGTGCTTCAGTTTTGTTCTTTACCGTGTCGAAGTCAGGGGTATTCTCCTTGAGTGCTTCGAGCTTGGTGTTGATCGAGCTTGGGATCTGGAGGTTCCTGAGAGCAGACACTGTGAGGTTGACCTTGCTGAAAGTGGTTGAGCCATCACCGTCATTGTCGTCGTCAAACCAGTCCGCGACAGTTTCAGCAGCATCAATAGCCTTGTTGATGATGGTTGACAGGTCTCCCAAACCGTCTTCAATCTCATCAACAACGTCACCGAGTGTGCCGTTGACCCAGGAGATGATCGCCTCTGTACCATTCACAGCGACATCGACAGCACCATCAACAGCGGAGACCAAGACACAGGCGTATGTCCCAACAATCATTTGTATGGAAAAGATGATGAGGTTTTCTGCACCGGTGAGGATGAGGGAGAGTGTATCCACCGTGAGCTCGTTCATCTCCTCGACGCTCTTTTCGATCATGTAGTTGGCAGACTTGGAGAGGTAGTGTGGGATGGAGACAGCGTTGGATGCGACTGAGTCGATGGTGGGACATGAGTTGAGTGTATATTGCTTTGCTGTGTCGATGGAGGACTCGAGGGACAGGGAAAAGATGATGAGTTTGACGGCCATCAAGGCCAGGATGATGGTGTTCTTGTTGAGCCAGACCTGCGAGAGACGGTCTCGGAGCTGGAGGTAGGGAGTGATTTCCATGTTGTGTTTGGGTATGTTGACAGCATGACTGGGAGTGTGTAAAAGGACAAGATATGGGCCAAGAATGCGTTTTATTGTATGTGTTTTGGAGTGTTTGTTGTTGTGATGAGGGTGCGTTGGGGATGAAACAACGCTGATACACCGCGGGCATGAGGCACCAGGCAGCCACGAGACCTAGATTGGGAGCACGGAAAAACAATGAGCATGTGTATTATGAGATCGATAGTTGAGCATAACTGATAACGAAGAATAGAATTAAGCCGGAGATCGCATGGAAAGAGAACTGAATGTGTTGTATGGAGAGAAAAGCAAACCCCGAGTCATGAGTCCGGGGTAACACGTGACAATCACGTGCAGAGATCACTTATAGTGCACGAGACTGGACATTTACAAGCTCGTGCGACCAGTGCCAGCCTTTGGAGGGTACTTTGTGTCGGTTGTCTCGTCGACGTGGTTGTGTCTGCAGGAGCACCAGAGCTTTGTTTCGGTGTTGTCCATGACGGAGGCGACGTGTTTGCCACAGCCGGTCCAGCTCTTCTTGTCTGGTGGGTGTTGTTAGTGATAAGGGGGCTTGGAGGGGTCACAGAGGGGGCATCGGCTTACTGCAGAGGCCACAGATGGAAGTTTGGCACATTTTTGCGGTCAGTTGCTGCTTGTCGGTGCTATCAGTGGTTCTGAGCCTGGAGGTGTCCACTCAGAGATCCAAACAGCGAGAAGCCGTGCCTTTATAGTTTTCCGGTCGCACGGGGCAAAGTCCGGGGTAGAGCTATCTGGCTTGCGCAAAGAGGAGAAGCCCCGAGAGTTTGGAGCATGACTCTGAATCGTTATCGATTGGTGTCAGTCTTTCAACAACGGCGCTCTATACCGGCGTGCTATGGGACCTCTATCACCCCGTTGTACACAGTGCTCACCCCCACGCCCCCCACGCCCCGATCTTATCTGGTTGCTACAACACAAGACTCATGACGGTTGTATTATCTGTACAGGAACACCCGAACACCTCTAGGGATTCAGTAGATACCCCAGGCGTCCTCACAACCATGGCAGAACTTCGAGCACGCCACCGAGGCACTGAGAGGGTAGTCACTGAGACCGACCTTCTCGTCCACAAACTCGTCAGCAAAGTTGTCCTTACCTCTCGCCATGGCACCGACAAACACACAGATGCTCTCGTCCTCATTGAGCTTGGCAACGTAGTCCTGGGCTCTGGTGAGTGGAGCGTCGAATGAGAGCGTCACCTTTCTGCACTTGGTAGGGAGGTGGTCTGTGATTGGGTTCTTGATCACCTTGAGCAGCTTCTCCTCCGAGTTGACGGATCTGATGCTGAGCTTGTGGAGCAGCTGCACCATGAGGCCACTGAATCTCTTGAATGTTCTTGGAATACGCACGGATGGGTTCACCTCTATGAGAACACCACGGGCAGTGTGGATGTACACCTGGAGTCTGCCGGCCTTGTTGACCGGGGAGTCGAGCAGGGTGAGGAGACACTGGTGTGTGATGTCTGGTCTGGCCTCGCTGATGTCACGGCCCATCTTCTTGAGCAGACCCTGGTGGTCATCACAGTTGAGCAGTGCATACTTGTCCTGGTTGCCACCGTGGCCGGAGCTGATCTTGTGTGTCTCGAGACAGGCGGCACTCAGCACGACGATGAGTCTCTGTGTGTTCTTGTCTCTGGAGGTGGGAGCAGCGGGCTGTTCAGGCACCAGCGACGCCGGGAGAACGGCCTGGGCCTTAGGCTTGGAGGAAGCAGTCTCGCTCATGTCAACACTATTTGTTCGTACTAGAACTGGAACGATGGCTCGCTAAGTGGACGAGGGGTTTCCTCAGAGTTAGTACTGGTCTGTTATGCCGGTGCCTGAATTTTTTTCCCTCCGCGATGAGTGTGACGAAACCCGGACACCACACACTTTTCACCTATAACCACAAGCCATAACCCCTAGAGGAGATAGAGCAAGCACGGGCCCAGATGTCCTTCACAGACGACGACTTTGGCGATGACGACGACGACTTCCTCGCTCTGACGCTCAAGCCCTTGAACCCGGCCCCGGTAGCGCAATTGGTGCCCACACAGGCCCCTCCTCCCCCTCCTGCTGCTGCTGCTGTTGCCACTCAGGACCCCAACAGAGCCGATCTGCTGGCTGCAAAGGGAGAGATCGCAGTGCTTCGAGCCAAACTGGACGAGCTGGACCAGCACAGACGACAGGAGAGAGATGCTCTTGTGCGGGAGAACACCACCGAAAAGGCCGACAAGCAGTCCAAGATCCACGCCCTGGAGGCTCTGGTCAAGCGGTTGGAGGACGAGAAGAAGTTCCTTTCCGTGGAAGTACGCAACTTGAACGCCAGCAAGAGACGGAAGAGAGCGAGCGGTGGCCATGCGAATGAGTTCAGACACGAGGCAGCTTCACCGACCCCGACACCTCCTCCTGCCCCTGTCACACCAGCTCCCCCTCCCCAGCCAGTCCAAGTACACATACAACCACCACCGCCACCACAGCGCAGACAAGACCCACTGGCAAAGATCAACACGCAAAGAATAACAAATGACAACGCTCAGCTTATCGACACAATCATGAATCACACAATCCCAGGCCTTTCGACACACACAATCACTCTCCTGTCCAAGATCAGCCTCCCCTTCCCGCTCCACCATGACACCACCACAATCCCACCACACGAGCCTCTCTCCACGCACATTCTCCAATTCCTAGTCAAGCACAGAGAACCCAACCGTCTGGACCAATTCATCAACAAGATCATCAACCTCCTGCACACTCTAACAACCGAACTCCTCAACACATCCAAGCCGGCCCTTCGCTTCCCGGTGCCATACCTCCTCGCCCTGATGCATTGCACGGTACTCTTCAGACCCAAGGCAGTCACACACGAGACACTCCGTGAACTTGTCACACTGTGTAGGGGACTGCTGCGACTACTGGAAGCACAGCTGAAGCCGAATGATGATGCCGCAGAGGGCGGTGATCACTACCAGAGACATCTCAGGGTTGGCATTGCGGCGATCCAGTATGAGTTCACAGATCAGTTGATGTTGGTGTATGTCTGTGATTTGCTCGAGTGTCTACTGGCTAATGCGAATGGATATCCGGCATTGCTGAAGGAGATTGCGTTGGAAATCAACAAGAAGAGCGAGATGCTCAGGTTCTTCAAAGTGGCGTTCGGTGCTGGGTCAAACCTGTTGGTGATGATGCCCTGTGTTGACATGCTGAGTTGCTGTTTGAACGTGTTTGAAGGCGAGGACTCGTTCCCCCTGATCAACCAGGATATAATTGGTGCATTGGTCAATATCTTGTTGGAGGGAACCGAGTGGAAGCAGAATTGGCTCTTCAATGGACTCAACAGAATGGTGGGGAACACACTTGACAACGTCTTGATCGAGAAGCTCGTTGGCAACACAACGGTCAAGGACCATCCAAACGTTATCCACCCACTCAAGATCACAGACAAAGCCAGTGTTGAGAACCACCATCAACACCATCTCCTTCTGTTACAACTCAACATCCTCCCATTGTTCGAGAAGCTCATCATCACCACATCGAGCAGCATCTCATTGTTCAACAGAGACCACACGATCCTCAAGTCCCTTGTGTTTGCCATCGGTAAGCAGCAAGAACTCATCCTCGACAACCCACGCAATAACCTGACACACCTCCGCTCAAAACTCATCTCCTCCATTGTCCGCACACTACACCTGATCTGGGAGATCACCACCATGGAAACAGAGTCAACCTCCCCGGCACTAACAAAGGACACCACCCACGAGCTGCTAATCGTCCTTGGCCGTATCGCATTCAGCACCACAGACACCAGTCAAGAGGCACTCGAGTTCCTCCTTGATATCAGAAAGACAGACCCGAATACACCAGTGTTCAACAGATGGACAGAGGAGCGCGCGAGACAGGTGTGTCACATCAATGACCAGTCTCAGCTGGTGGAGGTGGCCAATGCACAAATGGGATACAGCAATGGGCTCGAGTTTGCATATGACGATGATGTGGTCGAGTTGGCGCGGGATATCTTGGAGAAGTGCACAACAATGGATGAGGCAGATGCGTTGTATCTTTCGATGCACTCCGGCGAGGAAGAGCTCAGAAGACAGGACCCCGATGAGCTCATGTATGAGGTGTGAATCTTCTACTAGCTATCATGTCTTACGAGGGGGATTAAGAATGAGATGATATTTCTTATTAGCAGCTATGATACAGACGTTGTACCGAATAAAATGCATCCAAAGTAGCATGATCAGACCAAGCACCCCTTACAAGCAAAAAACAGTAATGTTGGGTAGTCATCCATTTCATTAACAACAAAACCATTTTATTCAGTTTCAGACACAAAATAAAACTTAGGCGGAGACAGCCTTAGTAGCAACACCGGTCTGGAAGTTGTTCTTAGCTCTTCTAGCAACGTGCTTCAAGTACTGCATACGACCGGTACCAGTAGTTCTTCTTCTCTTAGCCTTCAAAGCCCAGTTGTGGGATCTGATCTTAGCAGCTGGGTAACCACAGCCGGCACAGGTCTTCTTCTGGACGTGGAAGGAACGACGACCACATCTGTTACACAAAGTGTGGGACTTGTTGTGACGTTTACCGAAAGATGGGGTACCCTCTGTTGTTAGTGTGTTAGTATATCTGTGCTTCGGAGTTGAGCTTTCTCAGATCAAGAAGTCAACATCGACGAGCCGTTCCGTAGGTGACAGTTCCCAGTGATAAATGGTGTGTTGAGCACATAAATATGTGTATCTGCGCATGCTCGGTGGTACTGTGTCGGTGTAGGACGAAGACCGTATGGATCTTCCTTGACCTTGTTTGGGTAATGGTGAATCTTGATGTTGACGAATAACATATAAGTCTCTGAACGTGTAGCTCTGGTGCGACTAGGCTCTTCATAGTATGCCCATATCTCAGTGAATGGAGTCTCTCCCGGTGGTGGAGGTCCTGACTCTTGAATGCTGAAGACCTCGATGGACCATGGGACTGAACTTTGATGATAATTGGATTGAAATGGCGTGCGATGATGGTGGAAACTGGACGGGTGGAGTGGCTCTTGCTGTCTTGACGCTGATCCGATGGTGGGCGTCTACTTACTACTCATGTTGGAGTGTTCGTGTGTGGATGGTGTCTTTAGAGATGGCTGACGCTGCTACTCAGAGGGAAGCTTGAAGATGTTTTTTTCACACACAGGCGCCAGTGCTCCCACCAGCCAAACCACCGTTTCGCGGGCCGGCCGAGACTTGTGACTGTGGAAAATTTCGCGGAAACGGGCGCTCGCAGCGTGAACGAGGCGGTCGGGGACACATTTGTGAACAATTTGAGACCCAAGCGCGCGACTGGTGTCTGGGTGTTCGATGTCGGAGTAGCGAAAAGTTTGAGCCCTAAAATATATCACGTGCTCGGGCAAGAGAACCCTGATGTTAGATTTGGATATGTACTAGGAAGCGCAACTGGACCCCAAAATGATCTTCAAGGCCCCTAGTGTATCATATATTGGAGGGAAAGTCCACTTTTACTGTTAAAGGGAGACCACAATGACTCACTTTGGTGTTACTGCCCCCCTCCACCAAGCTTCAGGCCTTCTGTGGTCCAGGCGCTCCCCATTCGAATCGCAGCCGTCGCCTTTCAAATTCTATTTTCCAAGAGCCAACGCGGGTCTGGGAACGCGTACGCGGTGGGTGCGAAAGGTAAACAAACAAAGCCGGAGAATTCAAACCTTTGGGTGGCGCGCGTCTTGACTTATACCACAACTCTTTCTACTCCGAAACCAATATTCTACCGATCTCACCAACTGAGAGATCTTTGAATAGGAGATAGTATTCACCATGAGTGCATTCCCACCATCATCTCCGTTCCTGGACCACCACGAACAGGAGGAGTACGACCCCTTCAGTTCCTTCTCCGGCCCATCAAGCGCACCAAAGAAGCTGGTACTGAGCACTCCACTCATCAAGGACGCATCCAAGCACAAGAAGCTCGACAATGCCTACCCAACACCAAACCCTTCTTCATCAGCTGGTGTCAGATCATCTTCCCCAGTGAGACAGCAGGCCCCATCGCCGGTTCCAAGATCCACCTCAGACGTGTCCGATGACCAACAGATCGACGCGTCAGAGACCACCGCACCAGCTAAGGCATCCATGAGCGTTCTTCTCTATCCAAATGAGAAGGTTTCGATCGGCAGATCATCACGCTGTGACTACTTCCTCAAGTCCAGATTCGCCTCCAGAGAGCACATCAAGTTGCACTACGGTGCAGAGGACAACGAACTCACTGTTCTCTGCAAGGGCTACAATGGTGTCATCATCCACTTCGGACAGAAACTCAATGGATTCATCTCCGAGGGCGAGGACAAGGTCTTCTCATTCACTCTATCCACTGAGAAGAGTGACAACACAGATTCTTTTGAGGAGTTGGAGCTTCTCAAGGATGAACAGATCACCATCCCATACAACACACTGACAACTTTGGAAGTCAAGGGTACATTCGTTGCAGTCCAAATTACCAGTGAGGAGTCCGAGACTGAGGACGAGATGCCAGTCTTGAAGAAGAGACTCAGCTCGATTGAGCCATCCGAGCACATGAAGAACAGCGCTGTTGCCGAGCCGGTTACAGCCACCGTCACTCAGCCAACAAAGAGCGCGCCAAGCTCTCTACAAACACCTCTCAACAAGCCAACAAGACCACAGGAGCTTGCACCAGTCAAGCACCTCTCCAGAAGCTCCACACCAGTCCTGAAGTCATCCGTTGAGGTCATCAGTTTATCCACAGACCTTGAAACCTCGCTTGAACGTGCCAAGTCTGTCGAGCCAGGTGTTTCCATCAAGCATCCACAAGTCCACACACACAAGAAATCCAAGTCCACAGAACTCAAGCTTGAATCCGAGCTCCGTGCGCCACTACAAGTCAAGTCTCAGAGTGACCTGAACAAACAGGCCAACAGACGTCGCAAAGCAGAGCCAGGTAACTCTCCACAAAAGAAGAAGCCAGACACCAAGCAACAGGTGCACCACCATCAACCACATCCTACTAAACCTTTGGAGCCAAGAGAGAAGATCCAGAACTTGAATGTCCAGGAGGTGCTTGCCACAATTGAGGACGTTGACTCTGTTCAGAACCTACTGAGTAACCATTTGGCCTTTTCCAGACTGTCCCAGACGCCACTCGACCAATTGCAAGCTGTCAGTCCGTTGACACAGGCACTCACCCGTCAACAGCTCAGAGCCATCTGTGCATCCACAGAGTGGATTGGGGTTATTTACAGACACGGCAAGGACGCTGCTGGAAAGTACCTGGACGAGGAGTACTACTACGATGTGGCCAAGGACCAGGATACATCACGTATGGAACTGGTCAGCTCTATCAAGGGGTCCAGTGGACTCAGAAACTGCAGAAAGACCCACAAGCAGTACTTCTGGAAGAAGCCACAAGCTCGCAAGTGACCCCGAGACACAAGGCAGACGTTTGTTTGTTGTGAAGTCCACCATTATTTGATCTTTGTACACTAGCTATGAGAAATTTGAACGTTTTGAAAGGAATAAACCTGCGTCTTGTGGAGAGAAAGGCAGCCAAAAGAGATCTCGTTTAGACCCGTTCTGGGCTTTGTGTGGCGCTTACCGGCCTGATTCGGCTCCTTGTTGACAAATTGTGCAGCAGCCCGCAGTGCGATCGCCATAGAAATTTAGGCAGCCAAACACAAACAAAAACAAAGGCTTCAGCACTTTGATCTGGCACTTTCACCCAAACATCTTCTTTCTGAGCACAGCGCTATTGCTATATTTCACCACAGCTACTCCCCAGGGACTCGGACACGGTGTTGTGGAACTTGTACAACGAACCGCCCGCCCCGTTCCGCTCTCGCCACTGTTTTGCCCCATCCTTCTTTCTCTTCTCCCTGAACACTTGATCCACCCACAGAGCTACAACCATGGTGGAGGCCAGCAGAGACATAAAGGCACACAGGCTCAGGCTTGACGACCTCACAGATGCCATTCTCACAAAGTCCACAGTCACACTTGAGAAGATCGAGGAGAACATCCGCCTCACACACTCTCTCAGGCTCTCAAACGCCATGATCAACCAGATGGACACCCGCATTGAGATGTTGACACGCAATCTGCAGCAGTACCAGCAGTATCTGACACAGCTGAACTCTCTCATGATGAGATCAGAGTTCTTCGAGTCCCAACTCAGCATGCTTGAGGCAGAGCAGCAAGTCAACTCCATGAGAACCAGAAGAGGACTACCTGGCCTGCACAACTGGAAGGACGAGGACTTGAACTGGAGAACAACAGCAGCTACTTTGGACAACTTGTTCATGGAGTTCCGCTTTCTCTCCAAGAAGCTCGAGGACTTGTCTTCGCAAGACATCAAGTTCTCCAAAGCCCCTCTTTCCCCTTTCATCTACCAGGACTCCCCATCTAGTCGCACCCCAAGGACACCACGACAACTGGACTACACTCCTATCCCACATGGTATGCTGCAGGAGAGAGTGGACACCAATGTCAGATTGAAACCAATGCGCTGCAACTCGACCAAGTCCGACACGACATCTCGAAGAACATCTCTCAACTTGAGCATCAACCTCCTCACTAAGAATGTTATCACCACACAGGATCAACTGCTTACACCCGACACCACGATCGACACCAGTATGTTCTTCGAGTCTTCTGCTCAGAAAGCCCCAGCTCCATCACCACCGCAGACAAAAGAGCTTCTGTCACCACTCTCATCAAGGACCAGAAATGCAGCATTCAGACAGCACACAAGATGCAAGTCTTCACCCCACGGACTTAAGGAGTTTACTCTTGGATCTCCTTTCACCGATTCGTTGACTTCTGGCCTTCCTATTCCTCCTAACAGATTCAACCTGAGACATTTCATCTCCCACGACACCGGATTGAAGACCAAGCTTGAATCTGACGAACAACCTGGTATCAAGGATTCAGACTTTTCAACTCCACCATCATCATTCTCGTTTGAAGACTACATGAAGCACAAGGCCGGAACATCGAAGGGTCTCTCCTCACCTATCCCTGATGAGGCCACAGAAGATGACAGAGCCGACGTACAGTTTGGAGATGAGGGCAACAACCTCGAACAGATTTCAGAGCAGGATGAGTCCACCGCTGAGTCTACTACGATCGACATGTCACTCAGTCAAGATGACATTGTGCTGCCAAAGCGTGGATTGGTCTTCTCTGCCATTCCGTCTGCTCCGAAGCCAACTGCTCCATCCATGCCAACTGCAGCAATGCCATCTGAGTCAAGCTGTGTCGTTGATGACTTCAGAACACAACTACTGCCAACATTTGAGCACAAACTGAACAGATCGAACTCTTGTGACAGTATCTTCTCCGTGATGACAAGCAGAATTCCAGTCCAGCCAGGTACAGACTCTAGATCCCAGACACTCTCATGGATGCAAAAGTTCTCCAAGCCACATATACACCCTACAAACAACATCTCTGCAGTCTCTACAGTTTCGGCCAACAACCTGTCGATATCTTCAAGCGGACCATCAACAAGCAGACAGGCATTATCCAACCTTGTTTCACAGGCCAGAGCTCCAGCTTCAACTACACGACCAGTCGCTCCTTCATCGTGGTTCTCATTCAAGAAGAACACCACACCTTCAGTTGCACCAACTCCAATACAGGCCATGCCCGTGGCTGCCACACCATCTGCTGGCTCCGAAGAGACGGTCTCATTTGGGTCCACATTCATTGCCTCATTCTTGAATCCGAGGCCAAAGAAATCATCGTCTGCGGTCCCTTCAAAATTGAGGTCGCTCATGGAGGAAGACAGTCCATCCGACCAACCAATCACTGAGTATCACTCATTTGATGGATGCCACCCAGATGAAGCGCAATCCAACGTGTGGCCTCGACTGGTCAACAGGTTGACACCACAATCGATGAAAGATTCAGGGGCTCAGGTGACTTCTGAGGTTGGAGCGCTCTCCTCGCCAAGCAAGTCTCCTAAAGCAACATCGTTCAACCTCAAGTCTCGAGAGACTGCTAAGGGAAGTTTCTCAACTCTGACAATTGGTCCGCATGGTTCCAAGATTGTCCAGCATGGCGAGAGTTCCTCCATGAGCCAGAGCTTTGTTGTGACATCCAGAGTTAGTCATGCAGCTCTGAAGGATGCTTTGAGTAATGATCTCCACTTCAATTAGCATGACGGGTTTCCATTCATACAGTTATACAAACAGATCATCCATCATTAAACACCCTTATTTAACAGCCATTCATTTAAGTGAACATGTAGCTCTACGTACTCATAACAGTTTACACCATGATTAACCGTGAAATCAAATACCACCATAATATGCAACCACCCGTACCCTCCAATCATTCAAATGCACTACTTTGGATACCAGCCAACCTCTTCAGCACACCACCGGTAGCACCCTTGACCTGCTTTGTCTTGAGCTTCTGCGCCTTGAGTACTCTCTGCGTATTCATGTCCACCTTTGTAACAGCTGTTCTGACCTTTCCAAGAGACATAATGGAAGAGCCAACACCTGACACGGACTTTGCAGAAGTGGAGAACGTCACCTCAGTGTTTCTGACTGTGGTCATCTCGAAGCTCTGGAACGATCTCTTCATGCTTGGGATCTTGAATGCATCTGAAGGCGATGTGTCGTTGTTGTCATCAATGACAACGGTTCTCTTTCTCTGTGGTGTCTTATCTGGAAGCTGAACAACTGAGTTCTGTTTCAATGTGTGCAGGTCTTCGAAAGAGTCATCATCATCCAGATAGTTCGAGGTTGGGAGTGGGCCATCATCCTCCATGTCGTTCAAGAAGGAGAGAGACTTCTGAACGTATGCCTGTGTGATAGTTCTTGTCTTCTTCTTGTGCTTCTTCGAAACCTCTTCCTCGTCATGGATGTCATCCTTAGCCGGCTTGTCAACAAATGGATCAGCATCATCAGAATCCTCGCTCTCATCCTCATGATCAGACACAGCATCTCCGAAGATGTCGTTCCTGGAATCGAGTGAGTCTTCAGTAATGGATTGGAAGAAAGCTTTGGACTTCTTATCCTTGGCCAATTGTCTCAAACCCGTATCTTCTTCAAGCATCTGTCTCTTCTTGTTTTGCTTGTAAAGTCGGTAACGTCTGATCAACTCATCTTCTTGATCATCATAGTCGAGACCATCAGGATCAGTACCGTTAGTGCCACGTTTCTTCCAGTTACCAGTCTCCATGTCCTTCAAGATCTTCATGATCATCTTCTGGTCGCTCTCAGCAGACTCATCGTGAAGCTTCTTGGCCAAGTCGAAACGGTTCTGCTTGATCTTGGTGATATCATCGAACATGTTCTCATCTTCTGAGTCCATCTCCTCGAATTTCTCACCGTCAGCACCACCAACACCAACCCATTCATCTTCAGACTCCTCGGCTTCGTTCTCCATAATCAGATCAAGTCCCTTGGCTTTGAGTTCCTTCTTGCGACGTTTCTCATCCTGGAAGTCCTTACGACGCTGCTCCTTGAACATCTCAGCGAGCTTCTGTCTCTCAAGGTTGGCCTGTTCGTCCTCATCTTCGTTGTCGTCACCTTCACTCTCAGAGTCAATGTCAGAAAGGTCACCCTTCTGGATCAATCTTCTTCTTGGCTGAACACCAACAGGCTCATCCTCGTCATCATTCTGCGTCTCCTGGTCAACAGGGTCAGCAACATCGACTTGAGTAGCCGTGTCTCTTATGGTTGCGGTACCAAGATCCTGCGACTGTGACTGGGTGGTGTGCTGTAGTGGAGCAGAGAAAGAAGGATTGTTGGATGGTGGGACAATATCCTCAAGTTGTGTAGCTGGTTCGTCGTAGTCAACTGGCTCTGGATCTTGTGTATCGATCTTGAAGTAGGACTCATCATTCTTCATGCTGTCATCCACGTTAGAAGCATCACCTTCATCATCACCAAGAACAGCCTTACCATTCTCACGAAGCTGTTCAAAGATATTGCTTCCATGGTTCTTTGCACCTGGAGAGCCCTTCTCAAAGAGCTGGGTCATGCTGACACCAAGATCATCCTTCAACTTCTGAGTGTTTCCAGCAGCAAGTGGGTTCTGGGAGAGGTTACCACCAAAGAATCCAAGATCGATACTTTCTTCTTTATCAACTCTGCCCAACACGTCCATAATGTTGATCTTTGGAGCAGTAACAGTTGGCTCCTCTTCTTCGACGTCCTCGTCATCACTGCCAATCACGTTCTTTCTTCTAGACTTCTTGCTGAACGATGTAACACTATCTTCAGCATGTGGTTTGGTGATTTGACTGGATGCAATCTGTTCGACATCGTCTGCGTCGTCATCGGCGTCATCTTCAGACTCAGCAACATCACTCTCAGGCACGTCACTCTCAGGAACATCAGACTCATAGTCACCATCTTCATCAGAATCGTCATGGCCATGTGAAGATATCTGGCTCCTAGCTGCTTTGTCCTCTTGCTCCTTGACCAGAGCAGCATGCTTCATGTGTTTCATCAAGAGGGACTCAACATCAAGGGCCTGTTCAATCTCTCCCTTGTCCATCTCAGGGTCTTCTCCACGTCTCTCAACAATCTCAGCAGTGATTTGCTTTCTGGCAGACGTCTTCAAGTGGGCAAATATACTGTTCTTCGTGATAGTAGCGTTCTTCTGCTTTGCCTTCTTCTTCTCGAGGTTCTTCTTGCTGAACCTAGACTTGATGTCCAGCACCTTCGACTTCGAGACAGGAACGTCAACTTCAATGTCACTGTCACTGTCATCAAGATTAATCACCTCCATATCCTGTGGAGTCTTCATGGTGAGTGGTGCGGCCAGCTTGGGTTGTCTGACCACCTTTGTCTTGAGTGCAAGCTGTGGGGCTTTAGCCATGGCAAGAGCATCCAAGTCACTGTCACTGTCACTGTCAAGATCTATCTCCCCATGCTTGGACACCAATGGTTCCTTCTTAAGATTTGGCGGAGGAGACGTCAGTGGAGTCGTCTCAGCTGTGTTGTGCTCCAGAACATCAGACGAGCCAGTATCCTTCACCTCACGGATACCCGCTTTGGTGAAGCCAAACGCAGCAAACAAGTCTGCCTTTGCAAATGTTTTGACAGTATTGGCCTCAATGTTGAGTGTGATGTTCGGTCTCTTTGGGTCTTCATCCTCAGAAACATACTGTCTGGCATCACCATCATCATCGTCTTCGTCGTCATCGTCACCATTGATGTCAGCTTCGAGATCCTTCTTGTTCTGAAGATCCTTGGACTTCTTGCTCTGTTCTTGTTGTTGCTTGAGAAGACGCTCGGTTCTCTTCTGCTCAGCTCTGATGGCAATTCTCTTCAGGCGTTCTTCACGCTCATGAGACTGAGTAGCTGTTGGATTCTCTGCTTCACTTTCTGAGTCACTGAAGAAGAGCTTGTTGCCGGATGAAACCTTCTGGGTGTCCTGATCAAGAGGCAGATCTTCATCTGGTATCTCAGCACCTTCCTCCTCTTCGTCTTCATCATCAACAAACAAGTTGTTTCTCTTCCGTGTATGTGTGATAGCAGGGACTTCATCGTCATTATCAGCATCCGCTTGGTTGACGATAGGCTGAGTCTCAATCCGTTGTGTGGATACATCATCTTCGTATTCGTTGATTGCTTGAGTGGCAACAGAGTCGCCGTGATCTTGGACGACTTGTGTAGGATAAGAATCGTCTGTAGTTGATGGTTCAGCTTGTGGTTCAGCTTCTGTGCTTTGACCAGCCGATTCGATGGCCTGGGTTGCATCATCGAGAACTTGCGTATCTTGGTGTTCAATACTCTGAGTTGAAATCAGCTGGGTCTCAGATGGGTCTTCTGGAAGAGGCTGTGATTCAATCTTCTGCGTGGATTGCTCACCCTGAGAATCATCGTCAGACTCTAGTTCACCAGCCAACCGTCTTCTGACCCTGTCGAGGAGGGTTTGCTCGGCCGTAGAAGGCTTGAGGGTTGTATGATGCAGATCCTTAGAGGATATCGTTGGAGACGGATCTTCATCAACAAGGGTTCCTGTATGGATGCTTGGAGGAGGGAATGTGATCTCCTGTGTGTTTACGTCTTGGTCTTCGTAGTCGCTGTGAGTCTCAATGTCGATCTGTTTCTTGAATGTTCTGGCCCTGACCGGCTCAGTGTCAAAGTCGTCCAGAAACTCCATCTCGAGTCGGTGAGCAGCTGTGTTTGGTTGAGCTGAGAGAAGAGAGCTCGTGTTGTGGGACCTTTAAGGCTCAGACGCGTTCGTGTTGTTTTTCGCGTCGCGTTGTGTGTGCCCCAACCACTTCCACGAAATAGAACAGATTCGCGGAAATATGTGGTGTCCGGATGTCCGACAATTGAGCGAGCGTACGACGATGAACAACAACATCAACTTCTCTCTGTTGAACGTCACTTTCCCGGACATCCACACACTGAAAGGAGGCCGTTGTTGATGCCAGCTTACGACCATATGAGTGTCCCGGCGAGTACTCCAGGCGGGCTGAGTCGGCGCTCTGGGAATGCCGTGGTGATGCCTACGCGGAACTACAGAGTCTCTCATCAGAAAGTCTCCATCGATGTGGACCTCGAGGCCAACTCCATTGAGGGCTACACAGAGCTCACCATCAACTCGTACGAGTCCATTCTCGACCACATCCAGCTGGACTCCCGCCAGATCGAGATCAGAAGCGTCCTTGTCAACCAGCGACGGGCTATGTTCAGCTACCGAGATCCCCTCAAGGAGGAGTTCGACACCATCACAAATCCAGAGAAGAAGTCTTTCATTGGCGACGTTGAGCAGCATCACCTCTACAAGGGCAAGATGAAGAAGCTATACAGCGGAGAGAACACCGATGATCTCACAATCTTGATCCCCGATGGACTTCGACTACAGCAACAAGAGCTTGCCAACTCACGAAACACACCCAGTGGAACACCAAACGGCTACAGAGACTCTCCAGGGAGTCACCGAGCCCCTCTTACACACCAAGACACACAGTACAAGGCTCTCACCGTCAAGATTGAATTCTCCCTCAAGAACCCTCAGGCAGGAATCCATTTTGTGGGAGGGAAGAAGTCACATATCAGTCGCTCAGAGTGGCACGCATACACCACAAATGGGGCACTTGGAGTAAGTACGTCGTCATGGGTCCCATGTATTGACAATCTTTGGGAGAAACCGACATGGGAAGTTGATATTAGTGTTCCCAAGACTGTTAAGCAGATTGGTGTGTCAAAGATGATCAGTGCCGATGTGTTTATGCGTGGAACAGACTATGACGTCGAGGAAGAAGACCCGGATGACAGCAATGAGATCCTTGTTGTGGGTGCAGACTTCAGTACACAGATTGAAAGTGCACATCCAGTCGATCTTGCAAAGAAGCTCGTGTCGTTCCAGGTTCTCTCTCCCACATCTGCTCAACATATTGGTTGGGCTGTTGGTCCTTTTGTTCAGACGCCTCTCATCAACCTTGAAGAGGAGAACCATCCCGAATCAATACAGGAGAAAGATACCACTGCAGTCCCAGCTGCGGTCTACTCACTGCCGTCCCTCGTCAACGATGCCGTCAACACAACGATCTTTGTGCACAAGGCCATCGATTTCTTCTCTCGAGAGTTTGGTTCCTATCCCCACACAAGTTATGGCATGGTGTTTGTTTCCGACTTGGACTCTGATTACAACGTTTTCAGTGGTCTTTCAGTTCTGAACCCATCTTTGCTGTATCCACCAACATCCATTGAGCCAATCTATGAGACGACATACACACTGTCAGTCGCACTGACTGAACAATGGTCAGGTATCTACCTCGTGCCAAAGACCTACAATGACATTTGGGCCACTGTCGGTATCTCCCATTTCATGACACTCCAGTTTATCCGCAAACTTATGGGTACGAATGAGTACAAGTACAGAGTGAAGAAGCAATCGGAACGGATCTGTGATGAAGACGTCGGCAAGCCACCATTATCGAACCCATACTTCAGATTCCCCATCACGCTGCTTGATCTTGACTTTGTTAAACTGAAGGCTCCTGTGGTGATGTTTATCCTTGACAGACGTATGACAAAGACAGACAAGTCGTTTGGTTTGACCAGAGTCATTCCCAAGATTTTTGTTCAGGCCATGTCTGGTGATCTTCCAAATGGTTGCTTGAGTACGCACCACTTCCAGCATGTTTGTGAAAAGGTTGGTCATAACAGACTTGACTCTTTCTTCCGCCAGTGGGTTCATGGGTATGGTGTTCCGATCTTCAGAGTCTCTCAGAGGTTCAACAAGAAGAGAATGTTCATCGAGATGGGTATCAGACAAGTCCAGAACCAAGAGACAGAGATGATGCATCCAAACGGTGAGACATTCATCTCAGATGCCACCAGAGAGCTGGAGGATACAGACAAGCAGTACTCTCCAAATTTGTTCACAGGTCCAATGACTATCCGAATCCATGAGGCAGATGGTACGCCTTACGAACACATTGTCGATCTGAAGGAGGGTTTCACAAAGCTCGACATCCAGTACAACACCAAGTACAAACGTCTCAAAAGAAGTCAGAAACAGATCAAGTCTGAGAAGGAGGCAAAGGAGAACGCCGATGAGGATGAAACGGTGCTGCTTCACTGTCTTGGTGATATCTTGCAGACCGAGAAGGAGATCAAAGATTGGGAGCTCACTGAGTGGAGCAAGGAGGAAGAAGACAAGATGACCAACGAGGCTTTCGAGTGGATCAGAGTTGATGCTGACTTCGAGTGGATTTGCAAGATTCATTTGAACCAGCCAGACTACATGTATGCTTCCCAGCTTCAACAGGACAGAGACGTGGAAGCCCAAGTTGAGTCGATTCACTACTTCTCCAACTCCAACGCTTCAGCTCTCTACTCATCGATCCTTTTGCGGACTTTGATGGATACACGCTACTACTATGGTGTGCGACTTGAGGCTGCGATGGGTATGGCCAAATTCGCCAAAGAACAAACTGGTTGGATTGGTTCCAAACACTTGTTGAAGGCATTCAAGAAGGACTATCACTACGACAACTCAAATGTGCCACTTCCAAATGATTTCAGTGACTTCCCTAGCTACTTCATCAAGAAAAGCATCATCGCCGCTCTCTCAAAGGTCAGGGACTCCAATGGTAACTGTCCACTCGAGATTCGCAGTTTCCTACTCGACATCCTGAAGTTGAACCAGAACTTGACCAACCCATTCACTGATGCTTACTATCTCCGTCATGTTATCAACTGTATCACTGATGCCGTGCTTGCCAACCCTCTCAATGACAATGGTGAGCTCCTGAACGATGATGAGAAGGCGTTCCTGAATGATTTCGTGTCGGAACTTGTGAGAAACCAGAAGATGGACGAATGGATGCCTTCGAACACTGGCTTGGTTGGTGCTGCTGCCATGAAGAACAAACTGAGATTGGTGAGACGTGGGTTGTTGAAGATCTCTCCAGAAGAACTTTTGGCCCGCACCAAGAGTACTTACCCAGATGATGTCCGCATTCTGGCCTTCGAAGGCTTGTTCTACATGGGTGGTTTGAAGAACGAGTACATCTTGGAGTATTTCTTCTGCACTACAGTGTTTGAGAAGTCCATGTACTTGAAGAGTCAGCTCATCAAATCATTCATCAAGTGTCTTGGATCAGCTGTTGTTGATGGCTGTGGGATTGACTTGGATGAAGATGAACTGAGTCGTGAGATTCAGATTGAAGATGTGCCTGACAAAGCCGAAACAGGTCTGATTGTTGTTGAGGACGCCTCAGACAATAAGGCTGCCTTCGAGACAAGAAGGGATGCTGCTGCCAGAGCCACACTCAATGGTGCAATTGAGTTGCTGAGAAGAGACTACAGCGAGTACACGCCTCTGAGAGAGATGCTCTGGAGTGCTGTGAGACACCCTCTACTGGGCTTTGCAGAGAAACGAGACTTGTTTGATGTGCTCTTTGTTCTTGTTCCAGCCTACTACACACTGGTTGTGTCATTCCCAATCCCAAGACGGAAGAAGGTCTCGGCTTACAACCGTGGTGATGGAAGAGTCGCAATTCGCAGAGGTGGTCTGGTGAAAATCAGCATTCCCACAGTGGCATCCACAGTTGCAAAGGCTCCTACATTGCCTGCTAAGGCAAAGTCTATCCCGAGAATTGTCCTGAAGCCTTCATCTTCCGGACCACCATTGTCTATTAACGCTCCAGTCAAGTATAAGGCACAGATCAAGCGCTCTGAGAGTGGACCATTGAGATTTGTCAAGATTGATCGCCGCAACAAGCACATCCTGGTATCTTCGGATCCACTCAAGCTCTCAAAGAAGGTGACACTGAAGATCTCCAAGGAGAAATTGAAACTGGCAGAAGAGAGAGCCAAGTCAAGGGCTGAGGAGTCCAAGCCACCTTCGCCAGTGTTGAGCAGAGTGCCTATCATGAGACCTCTCTCGATTCCAACGGTGTCAAGTCCTCCAGATGTGAAGCCATATCTCCCAGCTGCTGCGTCCACTGAACCCCCAAAACCAAAACTGAAGCTGAAGTTCAAGAGCTTCAAGTAACGATATGCATAGAACTCATGGAATCTGTTGGAATCAACACGTACAATTGTTCGTCCGATGTAGTACTACAATGTGGGTAAAGTCAATGCAGTGATATGTATGCAGTCTCCCGAGACCATCAACTATAGATACCCTGTGTCAACAACTGGAACTGATCGTAGAGTCTGGTGTAGATAGATCCAATGGACTTTGCAATCAAGTAGTTCTCAACAAAGTTATCACATTCGCTTTCGCTCAGATGGAGCTGGAATCTCTGTCTGAACTGAACAGCAGTCTGTGGGCCGGCCTTGAAACATGGAAGGTTGCTGTCCTTTTGCATGAGCTGAACCATGTTGATGAGGTGCTCAGCATTCTTTCTCACTGACTTGAATGCTTCCTTTGTAAGTTCCTTGAACTTCAAGAAGGCAGGACCATCAATGCCACCAAGTAACTCAACATACTCAAACGTCAGCTTGAATGGGGCAGCCTCGAAACCAGCAGAACCTGGGGAGTTAGACAGCAGGAAACCAAAGTCAATGTGCACAATGTGACCCTCGTTGTCGAGCATGATGTTACCATTGTGACGGTCTTTGATCTGGAGCAAGTAGCAGATGACTGAGTAAGCAGCGAGGGATTGTGCAAAGTTGTCCTGGGCACGCTTGTACTTGGTAGAGGTTGGCTCACCGAAACATCTCTCAAAGTGCTCTGTCAATGATGTGATCGTTCCCTTTGGATTCTCACCACTCTCAATTGAGATCTTGGTCAGGGCCTTCTTGATAGAGTGGATGGAAATGGCGTTGGTAATAGTCTCAACGAGGCCAGTGTTGGCACTGGTGATCAAGATTCTCATTCTCTTGACCCAAACAGGGACGTTTGAAGACTTCCAGATAGAAGCCATGGCCTGAATAACCTGCGTAGCAAAGGCTTCCTGTCTCAAGTCATCACCAGTCTTAGCAATGACAGAGCAAAGGTCCCAGTTCTCGAAGTGACCATGCAAACTCTGTCTGCGGATCCTCTCCTTCTTAGCGTTCCAGTCCTCACCCAAGTATGCACTCGAGTTGTTGTTCGAGACACCACCAGTCTTCATGTCATTCTCCAGCTTACGCTCACCAGCAGCACCACGGATGGCCTCCAAGTCTTTATAACCGAAGTGGTCCTGAAGAGACTGCATTGAAGTGATGATACGTGCCTTGATAGCAGCTTTCTGGTCAGCTGGAAGGGTATTGCCACCACTGTCCAACTGGGAAAGCATGACAGCGGCGATTCTCATCTGTGTGGCAAGGTCGGAGGAGTCTGTGTGTTCACCAACACCCAGGTTGTAGTCAGCACTGAATGCTAATTCGGCACCACGTTCATCTTCATTGTCGATGATTGGGACGGTTGATGAGGCAGCAACGAGAACTTCGTTGGAGAAGACCTCAGTTTGCGTTCTGTTTGTGAGTTTGACAACGGACAGATCACCCAAGTCAGTCTCGGTTGGTCTTTCATAGTATGATGACGGTGGAGGAGACACATCTGTACTGGCTGGCTGGATACCAAGATCGAATATGTATGAGTTGTTTGGCTTCTCGTGGAGGAGTTTGTCGTTGTTTTCCGTTGTTGGATCAAAGTCGAGCTCATCACTCAAGAACTCAATCAAGAGCAGGAATGGGACTCTCTCGGCAGAGTTCAAGACCACGGCCTCATTTGCTGCAATGTGAACAATCTTGTGGAGTTTGCCCTTTCTGTTTGGTGGGAGAAGGGTTGGAATGTCGACTTCGGCGGGGAGGTCTCTGTTCAACAATGACAACTCAGCACGGAGAGAGGAAAGTCTGGCCTCCTGAGGCACTGCACTCAATCTTACAGAAATCGTCTGAAGAGCAATGACAAACTGAGTCTGGCATCTGAAATAGTTAGACTTTAACAGTTTAATCTTTGCGGTGGTGGTCATGAGAGAAGGCGACATGTTTCTGACATTAGCACCATGGCCAGATGCCCTGCTAGAAACTCTGCCTCTCTTGAAGCTTGTTGATGTAGGAGATGAAGTGATAGAGCCAGCTGGTGATGACGGACCGGTAGCAGCACGCTGAAGATCTGGCATGGATGCAGAGTTGCCCTGGTTGTCAAAGGTGTTGCCGAATGTAGGAGAAGAGGCAGTTGAGAGGTCGCTTCCAGCTTCGTAGAAGGCGTGCTGGCGCAAGAGGTCCTTTGTAAGTTTGTGTCTTCTGTCCTTCTTTATCACGTTGTCAGCGTATGCATCAATCATCTCAAAGTCATATGTTCGTTCAGGTTCGGCAGGTGCATCTTTCTTGTAGTCATCGATATGAGCGGATTTTGTGATGGTATCGTAGGTGATGCTTGTGCCGGAAGTGAGCCTGCTGTTTGACTTGGTGTTGCTCAAGGTGAGCGTGTCTGTCAGCTTGGACTTCAAGTTCTTTGCCAACTCGAAGACAAAACTCTTCTGTCTCTTTCCTTGACTCTTTGCGATTGGGCCGATGAACTCGCCCAGTTGAGGGAGACCAATGCTGGCTGCGATCATGGATGTGAGAACAAGAGTTGGTGGAACATTCTCTCTGAAACTGGTAGATGGAGGAGACCCAACATTGAAGAGGATGTACTGGAGTGTGTTGGAGATGCGTCTTGCGTTCTGAAAGGCAAAACTGTTTGGGTCATCACCGAGGTCTGTCAAGTGAGCCTGGATGTACCAGAACGTGAGAACAGCAAAGTGTGGGTCTTTGGACGACAGCTCTAGAAGCAGATCCTCGAGTGCCATAGACTCCGTCTCAACAGTGACAATGATCTGACACAATTGCGGAATGAAGAAGCTGATGTCGTCAAGTTTGTATGTGCGCAGCTTCTGACAGAGATGATGATGGATTCCGATGTTGTTGGCATATCTCGAGAGGTAATCAATGCAGACAAACAGACTGAACTGTGAGGATTCAATGAATCGCAGCAGGAGCGAGTTACCACTTTGTGCGTTGGTGACAGCCTGGTCCATTGTGTGCGGTGGTTGACGGCAAGGTGTGATAAGTGCTCGATCCGAGTGGCGACGAGGTGTGAATGCTGAGATGAGACTGCTGATGGAAAGGGGTGGATGGGTATTAATGCAGTGGTGGTGTGGGCTGTGGATAAAGAGCAAATGCAAATCAGTTGATTGGAGGGCACAGACTCATGAGGTTGAGTGGAGACGTTGTGGTTTGTTTGAACTGGCCACGTCTGGGATCAACGCTTGTGGAAATGTGCTGGGAGCTTTCAGAACAACGAGACGGGCAGCCAAGCAGCAGAGTATTTGCACTGTGGAACTGGCAGTGTAATTGGTGTTAGCAGGCAACAAACGGAGTGCCAGGAACCGAGCTTTTTGAGTGCTTTGAAGGGGCTTTTGACGGTTTGTTTTGATCTTTCAGAGGCTTTTTGCATTTCGGCATGTTCGCACAAGTCGACGAATGGCGCACTTTTGATCACGGGATCTGCGCCAGTCAGACGAATTGGGCAATTCGCGACCGATGTTGGCCGAAAATGTGGCGAAAACGCCTAGAGTGTCTGAAAATGGCGCTCCAGACTTCAGGGGGTCATTACTATAAAGAACCGTTAATTTAGATCGTATACAGCTGAGTTTGCGGCTTATTCCTCGGCCTCAGCGAATTTCACCTTCTTGTCTTTCTTCTCCTTCTTCTCCTTCTTTTCCTTCTTCTCCTTCTTCTTCTCCTTCTTCTCCTCCTTGTCCTCATCCTCATCTCTGGATCTCTTCTTGGACTTCTTCTCCTTGGTCAGCGAGCTCTCGTACTTCTCCTCCTCTGGAGCAATATAGTCCTTGAGCTTCTCAGAATCTCTCTTCTCCTTGTTCTCGGCCTGCTTGTCTCTCTTCTCATGAAGAGCTCTGACCTCCTTCTCCCTCTTGGACAGGAAGTACTCACCAGACTCAATCTGCAAGTCAACCTTTCTTAGTGTCTGTGCTGGTGGGAATGGAGTGTACACTCTCTTCTTGGACTTCTCGGCCTCATCCCTGGTCTGTTTTGGTTTCTTTCTGGCAACGTTCTTCTTCTTGAACATAGGCAGGTATCTGCTCCAGTCCTCGTTCTCCATCTCTGGCTTGTTCTGTAGTTCTCTCTTGACCATGAGCTCCTTGATGTGGTAGATTGGGTGGATGTTCTTCATACAGTCCTCAACGACTCTTCTGACCTCTTTGAGACCCTTCCATGGGCCCATGGCAGAAACGGTAGTACCTTGGACAAGGATGTAGCACTTTGTCAAAAGCTCGAGGGCCTTGAGGGTGTTACCACTTGGTCCGACAAGTCTCTGACGTCTCTTGACGAATCTGTCCTTGTTTGTGACAAAGTTTCCAATCTTGATGACATCACAAGCCACCTCGTCGTCCAAGATCTTGACTGCCTGTGGGAATGGCACAGATCTGGCGAGAAGCTTGAGGAGGTCTCTTGCCTTGATAACGACGTATGGGTCGAATGTCTTTCTCGTGGTCTTGACGGTCATGGAACCTTCAACGAGGTCAAGTGTACATGCGATCTGGTACTTCAAGAGTGCTCTTGTGACCTCTGGCCAGATCTGCTTGAGGTAGGATTCACGGTATTTTGGGAAGAGGGTCATGAATGTGGACTCCTCTGCGAATGGCTGTCCGGAGGCGTTATCCTCTGGCTTGAACTCATCGATTTTCCATTTGTCGATGTCCGGGGTGTCCCACGGCTTGTCCTTGTTGTGTGTAGAGACCATTTTTGGCTGTGAGATTGGTGGATATGGAGAGGAAGTGGCTGTTTCTGAGGGTTTTGGTGTGTTCAGAGGTTGAGCTCATCGCCCTAAAAAATTTGTTCGCGCCTTCGCGGGATGAGGATGAGAAGAAGCGATGATGCCTCTTTCTACTGACACCAAAGAAGAGCTTGCCAAAGACGTGATAAGGCTTGAAGAGTGTGTTTATTTCTCACATTACCACTCTGTCCACTGTTGTCTCCCACTATGACGCTCATGACCAAGAATAAGACCAAACCAGCCACCAAGAAGGTGCGCGCCGCTACCACCAAGAAGTTCAAAGTGTCCAAGAACGCCTCCAAGACGATATCATCCAAGGTTGCTGATGTTAATTCTCTTGATCTTGCTGACATCCTAGACGCTGCTGCTACTGTGGGGCGTGACTCCAAGCAGAACAAGAAACCGTTCAAAGTGCTGGATGTCAAGACATTGAAGGAGGACCAGGAGAAGGATCGGGCCAAGAAGGAGCACGAGCAGAAACAGTCAGCTGAGGCACAGAGTTTGATTGACCAGTTGGATCTCATGTGAGTGGTGATATATCTCCAGTTGTGTGGTACTGGAAACCCAGGGCGTCTCGGATCTATGAGCGGTGGGATGTGTGAGATAGAGAAATGGGATGATGATAATGAAGGGCCAATCACAGAGCCTTAGCGAAACCTATGGATACACACAAGATGGTTATGGTATCCACCTGTGGTTTGATTGCTCCAGGAATACCATGATTATGGGCTTATCCGCACATTACGAGATGAATGAACATTATGAATGCATTAGTCACTTGCCGTTGGCCCGGGCGTTAGACGGTTGGACTCATTTGTCCTCCAGATACTACAGATAATGTTCACGCGTTAAGTGAGAGCCATCGATCATGAGATATTCTGACAGTGCTGCTTGATAACTGGAGTTCTAGAGGCTTCAGCGATCAAGATCTTCAACTATCGGCCGTAATCCATAATACTTGTACATGTCAGGACTTGGCAAACTGATAGACCTTCTACAAGTGGGTGATTAGACACAGCTGTTATCAATAGTTGTGTACTAGCTCTAGGGTAGATGTGTGTAGAGATCGATTGTTTGTCATATCACTCTTGATAAGATTGTGGGATACCTGCCAGATAGCCCATGTTCCAAGTTGTCTCAGACTCTCAGTGGGCATGCTCTGGGGTCTCTGGTCCACGGAAGGAGCCAATACTGAAACCTGATAGGCTATCCACCTAGCCATACTTACAGATACGGCGTATGTGGATGACAGGTGAACGCTCGTGGCAGCCAGGGTCGTGGAGAGGCCGCGGCGTGTGTAAAGGTTGTCCTGATTGGGACAGGATGTTCAGCCAGGGATTTCCGGAGGATCTAGGGGGGCCAGTATGGGGAGTTAGTCAGTGCTGGAGGCAGGGGGATGGGACAAAGCAATGCGATACTAGATTCACCCAATGAGGACCACAAACACCACTTTGACACAAAACCCAGCGGATACAAGCGGCCTGTGCTGAGTGGTACGAGCAGAGTGGTGCTTTTGCTGAGTGTCTAGGGGTCTGCTAGCGGTCCCTCTGTGTGGCCTGCTGTATGCGGTGAGGGAAGGGTCCATGACATAAGCCATTACATAAGAAAGACCCGCGAATTCTCGCGCGCGGCTTCCCGTAACGGCACTTGGACGCCGAGCTGAAATCCCGGGGGAATCTCGCACACACCAAAACACATAGCCAACGCGTGTGGGGCCCGTCTGCTGCCCCTGAAAACGCTTGCAAGGGGCAGATGCTCGATTTGGACCCGATCAACACCTACGAAACACACCGTTAAGCGTGGGTGGACGTGTGGGAGCTGTGGTGGAACCCCCTGAGAAGCCCTAAGGGCTACACCACCGGCCAATCAGCACGCGCCACCACTTAGACAGTCACATGCGCTTCCAGCAAATTTTTCACCCAGGCAGCCACCACCGCTGAGATCCCGAGTCGCTGTTTAAAAGGACCCACAAAGCCCGTTTTTAACAGTTTGGGGAGATCGGGCTGATCTGGCACAGTTGACCAAACTTTTCACCTGGCGATTCTACATTGGCTCACCGGTTGTCACTTGTTATTACTTGCTGTTCCTTGTCGTTGTTGTTGCTGCTGTTCCCTGCTGTTCTCGTTGGCTTCTTTTTACCCAAAGCAGCCCCAGGCCCCCACTGATAAGCCCGTTATCGTCGCTTCCTCGGCCTTCCAAGTTCCAAGCTCCCTCCGATCAACCACTCATCGGCCGCTGATTGTGCCACACGTCATCTAATTGCACCGCGTTTGGCCATTGTCTCGATCTCAGGCATTCTGTCCGCTTGCCCCCCGTTGCCCTCCCCCGTTATCTCTTCCACAAACGTTGATCTCTCGGCTGCATAATCGACTCCGAACTCTGATTTGCCCGGCCCCCCACTTATAAAAGGCACTGATCTGCACTTTACCCACAAACGAAACTTTTCACAAGATGTCCGTCTCACGATTCCTCAAAGCCATCATGTCGTCTTCCTCCCAGGACAAGGCCAAAGAGGCCAACATCGCCAGCATCGACTCCCACTCCTCCCTCGAGCGCGGCCATGTCGAACACACAACGCTCAACGCCATCCAGTCAAAGAGCATGCACGAGCACGGTGTTCTCAGAAAGCACTTCAACATCTGGTCGTTGCTCGGTGTCGGTTTCGGTCTGACAAACTCCTGGTTCGGTATCTCTGCCTCCCTTGTGGCTGGTATCTCCTCCGGTGGTCCAATGCTCATCATCTACGGTATCATCATCATCACATTCATTGCCTCCTGTATCGGAAGTTCCCTTTCAGAGCTCATCTCCGCATACCCTGAGAACTCCGGTGGTCAGTACTACTGGACCTTCCAGCTCGCTCCAAAGAAGCACAGACGTTTCTGGGCCTACATGTGTGGTTCCTACGCCTGGTTCGGTTCCATCTTCACCTCCGCCTCGGTCACATTGTCCATTGCTGCTGCCGTTGTTGGTATGTACGGACTCTCCACTGGCAGAACTACCGCTCCAGAGACTTGGGAGGTGTTTGTCACTTTTGAGGTGTTCAACGCCTTCTTGGCCCTCTTCAACATCTGGGACAAGCCATTGCCAGCCATTTCCGCTGCTGCCTTGTACACATCGTTGGCCTCCTTCGTCATCATCTCCCTCACAGTGCTCATCTGTGCCAGAGGTAACTACCAGGATGCTCACTTTGTCTTTGTCCAGTTCAACAACGGTACCGGTTGGAACTCATCTGGTGTCGCCTTCATTGTCGGTCTCATCAACCCAGCTTGGTCCTTCTCCTGTTTGGACTGTGCCACACACATGGCTGAGGAGATGTACGAGCCAGAACGTTGGATCCCAATCTCCATCATGTCCACCGTTGCCATCGGTTTCGGTACCTCCTTCTGTTACTCCCTTGCCATGTTCTTCTCCATCACCAACATTGACGACATTCTCAACTCGGTCACCGGTGTTCCAATCATGGACATCTTCTACCAGGCTTTGGGAAACAAGCACGGTGCTCTCTTCCTTGAGGCCCTCATTGTCATGACTGCTGTTGGATGTAACGTTGCCTCCCAGACTTGGATGGCCCGTCTCTGCTGGTCCTTCTCCCGTGACAAGGGTCTCCCAGGCTCCAAGTACTGGTCCGTTGTCAACGAGAAGACTCGTCTCCCAGTCAATGCTCATTTGATGTCTTGCTTCTGGTGTGCCGTGATCGGATGCATCTACATGGGTTCTACCACCGCTTACAACGCCATGGTTGTCGGATGTATCACCTTCTTGCTCCTCTCGTACGCCATCCCAATTGTGTGTCTCCTCGTCAAGGGAAGAAACTCGATCAAGCACGGTCCATTCTGGCTCGGTAAGATTGGTCTCTTTGCCAACTATGTCGTTTTGCTCTGGACTGTCTTTGCCATTGTCTTCTTCTCCCTGCCAATGACGATGCCGGTCGCTGCTGACTCGATGAACTACGCATCCGTCGTCCTTGTTGCCTTCACCCTGTATGCCCTCGTCTACTGGTTTGCTAGAGGTCACCGCACATTTGCAACGGACTACGAGGAGGACTTGGAGTTGGACATTGTCGAGACTCCTTCCATCAAGGGTGAGAGCCTTTGAGAGCGCATATATCTGGTTGTGCGCTGGCTCGTACGAACATTATAGAATTATTTGGTTTCCCACTTTTGCTTTCATTCTCCCTCCCTCTTGCTCATGGCCTACGTATATAAATGCTATGCATGCTTCTTGTTTTGTTACACCATTTGTAGTACTGTTTACACATTTCATTACAACCTGTTCAAGCACATCTCTGGAATGACACCTCTCGCCTCGTTGAGATAGCTGTAGGAGGCAGTATCAACTGGGTTGCCCTGCTTGTCCACCTTCTCAACCAAACACCACCCATCAGTGTGTCTTGCCAACACATTGACAAACTCGCCTCTGGTCACCTTGAGCTCATCAGCAAGGTTCTTGTCGTATGCCTGGATCACGGTGTACACACGCTTGTCCGTCTTGTTCAGATCTGGCACTGGAGTCGTAGGGATGGTGCGTTCATAGACTCTCTTCTCGAGTCCTTGGAGTGGTGACTCTGTGACAAGTGGCTTGTCAGGAAGTGGCTTTTGCTCTGTTGGGATCTTGCCCTTCTTCTTGCTCTTGTTCTTCTTGTGGTGGCTCACGGGTTGGAGCTTAGGCACAGACATCTGCTTGGTGAAGTCGACTGGGACTTCCTGCTTGGAGATGTTGGACGTGTTGCTTGAGAAGGAGAGGTTGGTCGAGTGGTAGTTGTGTGGCTGGTAGGAGGTCTCTGGGAACGTTGGGAAGATGGGCGACTTCTCGTTGATCTCTGTGCGTTTGCTTCTGTTGAGCTTGAACTCCTTGAGGGCCACGATGGGCGAGAAGGGAGCAGTACTAAGGCTGCCACGGCTCGAAGCACTGGAGACCTGAGAATGCTTAGCGAACCACTTGCTCAGCGGAGTGTTCAGGTTCCACTTCGAGTCAGCACGGCCGCTAGTTCGAGGATCTTTGAGGGAGAGCTCGGACTCGTTGTTCTGGAGGGCAGGGGCCACCGGTGCACCCATAGAGCCAAAGTAGGGTCCTTGGCTCGAGTCCATCTGTTTCGCCCTGACCTGGTGGACAGCCCTGAAGTTGTACGGCGACCCGCTTGGACTCGTTCTGTAGTTGAACTTCTCGTCGTAGTTGGAGTGGAACCGGTCATCAGCAGCAGCATTGGCGGCCCTGTTGCGCCTGCTGCGGAGGTAGAACCACACTGCTAGGACAATGAGGACTGTGCCCACCACAGCGACTGGGATCCCAATGACGAGTCCGATGTTAGCTCCATTGCCTCCAGAGCTTGTGACCTGTGAGAGGAAGCCACCGCCAATGACCGAGGATGATGTGGCTGTCGCTTGTGAAGTCGTAGAGACGGATGTTGATGTCGAGGACGATGTGATGGTGGAGATGACAGATGCTTGTGTTTGTGAGGCGGTGACAGAAGCGGCCTTGTTGAGCAAGGTTATACCGTCTGCTCCTCCCTGTGAACTCAAGGTTGTTTCCGTTGCAGCAGTGACAGTCACATCGAGGACTCCCTTGACGATGGCTGTTTCGATGGTCTGCACTTCTGTGGTCATGGTGGTGTAGATGTCCAGCGTTACTGTGGTGGCCATGGACGGTGTGGCAGTGGTTTGAGTTGGGAGAAAGACCCCATGATGAAGAGGGAGGCAGACCAGCTCATTATGCTTCTACTGCCCGCTTTATAACGTCTGCACAGGGTTCTGGCTGGTTTGTTTCACGCAGATGTTTCATGTTTCAGCGTTGTTTCAAGGTGAGGCTGGCCCCCACGCGCGGACTTTCAGCGCCCAAAGACGCACGTCACTCGCCAAAACTCCGTCTGAAAGGAATCACAGTTGGGTTATTTCAGGATTCCTGTGGTTATACAAGTTCTGGGTCTTTCACTGGCACTTTCACGCCGCAGATGGCCCTCGTGGTGGTGATGTTTGATGATTGTGTCCATCATCCAGACCCCTGAGCCGGGCCAAGATCGCGCGCCTAAGCTTATGCTACAATCAAGCACATGCACTCCATCAGATATTGTCACTTCTCATAATCAATCATAGTAGTACCCATTGGCCAAGTAGCGAATCATGTACTCGTCAATGTGGCCCACACCCTCGTCATCTTCACCAAACTCGTCCTCCTCCTTTGCAGCCTCAGCGTTCTCGTCAAAGTCCTCCTGGTCAAGATTATCTTCAGTCTCCTTCATAGCCTCTCTGGCAGCCTTTGAGTCGGCCTCGTCTTCAGCCTGCGCGAGAACAGTGCTGATCTTTGCAGAGTCACCAAACAGAGGCTTAGAGTCATCAAGATCATCACCACCTTCTTCTCCCAACAAGTCCTTCACAGACAGCTTGCTGAAGTAGTCCGTTGTGAACTCACCCTCTTGGATAATCACATTGTCAAGGTGTCTCTTCTGGTTGGCCTTCTTCAGGATGTTTGACTCAATAGTGTACTCGCTCACAAAACGGTAAATGTGCACGTCTCTCGTCTGACCAATACGGTGACAACGGTCCTGACATTGCTTGTCCATGGCTGGGTTCCAGTCCGAGTCATAGAAGATCACAGTGTCAGCACCCGTCAGATTGATACCCAAACCACCAGATCTCGTGGACAGAATGAACACCATCACCTTTGGATCGGAGTTGAACTTCTCAGTAAGAATCTGACGATCCTCAATCTTGGTGGCACCGTCCAATCTCATGTATCTGATACCCATAATGTTCAGGAACTGCTCCAACACATCAAGCACCTTTGTCATCTGTGTGAAAATCAAGGCTCTGTGACCACCATCCTTCAGGTCCTGCAACAACTTGGCAAGCTTCTGTAGCTTACCACAGTCATAGAGCAACAAACTCTTGTCTGGGAACTGGATGGACAACTTGGTCTGAAGCTTGTGGAATGGGTTCTCAATTGGTGAGTCGTTCGAAGTCACCTCGTTGGCAAGCTCATTCGTCACATACATGTGCTTCATGTTCAACGTCACAACTGGTGGAGTCACAAATGCAAATCTATCAATCTCCTGGTTCAATGACAAGATTCTGGTCTCCAATGGCTTGATCAGGTCCTCCGCAAATCTGGTCTCAATGGTAACCGGCTTGAACACCTTCAATGCATTGATCACATTTGAACCATACATTGGTCTTTTTTCACATCTCAAATCGTTCAAGTACAGAGCCTGCTGTAACTGTCCGAGAAGCTCCTGCTTTTGCTTGTACGTTGCGTACTCGTAGAACTGCTTCATGTCACTGTAGTTTGAGGAAACTGGTTCTGAAATACCATCACTGAGCTTCTGAACCTGCTCGATCAGCACAGATGAGGATTTGATCTTGTCAATTGCATCAGAGTGCGATGTGTTCAACCCAGCAACGTCAAAGTTGGTGAAGTTCAAGTTCAGCACGTTCAAATCAACATCCGTGTTCTTCTTGTCAGCATTCAGCAAGCGCAACACAACATTCTTGGTCACCTCGTAAGGTGTCACAACAGACTTGGAAACGGCAAAAGATGTAAGGATCGGTCTCTCCTCAAACAAATCTGGATGGTTACAAACTTTTCTCAGCTGCATCAAACAGTTGATGATTGAGATGTAGTTCGAGTTTCTCAACATCTCCTTGGTGTCACTTCTTCCCAAGTACTCATGGTAGAGCTTGTACTGTCTCTTGGAAAGACGGCAGTAAACAACGTGCTCGTACTTGCCTGGCATCTGTGACTCAACATCTGCTTTCAAACGACGTAGGAGGTATGGTCTCAGCACCTGATGAAGCTTGGCCACCGTCTTCTTGGACTCGGCATCAACAGCTTGACTTCCACCTTCAATGATCTTGTCAACTGGTTTACCGAACCACTGCTGGAAGTCTTCCAGGTTGGCAAACCCAGATGGCATGGACTGGTTGGTCTTACTCGACGGCATCAAGAAGTACAACAACGACCAAAGCTCCATGATGTTGTTCTGGAGTGGAGTACCGGTCAACAACAATCTGTTCTCCGTGTTGAAGTTCAGCAGTGCATTCCAACGGTTCGACTTGAAATTCTTGATGTTGTGAGCTTCGTCCAAGATCATGTATCTCCAGCGCTTTCTCTTGAAGATCTGCTGATCCTGACACACAAGCTGGTATGACGTGATGCACACATGGAACGTATCTGGTTTGTTCCAGCCCTTTCTCTTCTCCTTTCTCTGCTGTGGAGAACCGTAGTACACCATAAGCTTGAATCCTGGAGCGAATCTCTTGAACTCCATCTCCCAGTTGAGCAACACAGAAGTAGGGACAATAATGAGATGTGGACCCCAGATACCCTTGTAAACAGCCAAGTAAGAGATCAAACTGATTGTCTGGATAGTCTTACCAAGACCCATTTCGTCAGCCAGAATACCGTTGGTGTGGTTGTTGTAAAGACTTGCCAACCAGTTGAGACCTTGCTTTTGGTAGTATCTGAGATTACCTCTGAGTAACAGGTCAGGTGTTGGGACATCGACGACACCTGATTCGGCAACCTCTGGTGTGGACTTGGACTTTGGCTCAGTTGCCTTCTGTGGGCCAGGTGTAGAGTCCGGTGTGTCCTTGAGTTCTTCATCTTCTTGTTCGGCTGTCTCGATGTCGTCTTCAGCATCTGCATCACTGGTCTCGTTCTCCTTGTCACTGTATCCAACGTCTTCATCTTCCTCCTTGTTGAAGTTTCCAAAGAGAGAGGCCAATCCACCACGTTGCTCTGGTTCAGATTCATCTTCTTCAGACTCTTCAGAGCTCTCTTCAGTAGAGTCAGAGTCCATGGATGTGTCACTGTCCAACAATGAGTCGTGGTCTTGGTTCTGCTCAGCTTCGACAACCTCCTTCTCCTTCTCGGTCAATTCGATTGGAGTCTGTTCCTGCTCCTTCTCGGTCTCAGGTTCGGTCTCGTCAACAGCAGTCGTCTCACGTTCTGTGGCAGTGGCTTCACTGACTTCGTCAAAGTCCATTGACTGGAGACGGGCATACTTCAACTTCAACTGCTCAATGGTCAACTTCGAGTCATCAACTTCGAGCAATGAATCACCATCGATGTCCAGAATTTCGGGATCGCTGTCTTCATCGTCATCGTCATCCTCGAGCTCCTCGTCACTCTGCTTGGTCAACTGTGCTTCAAGCAATTGTGTGGAGTGCTCCAACATCTGTGACAAGTGCTCTTTTCCCTTGATTCTCTTGAGCTCCTCCTGCTCCTGCTTCTTCAAGATTCTGTACGCCTTCTCAGCCAAGGTCCATCTCTTCTTGACAGCCTGGACTGCGTTTCTTGCTAGTGCCTTGAGACGTCTCTCTTCTTCCTTGCGCTTACGCTCCTCGGCACCAACCAGGCGCTTGAAGTGACTCTCAACCATCTGTGACACCTTTCTGGCTCTTGAGATGCGTGCCTTTCTCGAGTCCGTGATCAGTTGGGACAAATGAACGGCTTGACCAACAAGATGGTCTTGATGTGTGTATGTTGTCTTGAGTGGGTCTCTGAACGGTTGTGGTGGCGGCACCTTGCTGATGTTGAACTCCTCATCGACATCAATGACGTTGTTGTGGACAGCACGCTTGAGTCTCTCAACGAGCTGACGGTTCGCATCGACGTACTGGTCAAACTCCTCGAGTGTCAGGTCTTCATCAAGAGAACGGTATGAGTCGAGGTATGCTTCAAGAGATGGGAACTCAGGCTTGGACACGTGTGTTGGGTTCGTGATTGTTTGGGCCGGTGGGGAAAAGCTCAGCTTGAGCTTTGGGACTTTGCCACTAGGAAAAAGCGGAGGGATGTTCAGCTCGAGCTCTTCGTCATCGTCATCAGATGACATGTCTTGGCTGTCCTCGGCTTCGTCTTGGGAATCTTGACTCTCGTCGTCGCTGTCCTGGGCTTCTTGAGATCTCGAGCGTCGGCTCTTTCCTCGGGATGATTGCTTGGTTGTCGGTTTTGCCCTTGTCGGTGTCTCTTGCTTGACTGCAGTGCTCTTCTTCTTGTCGTTGAAAGGAGGCAGCTTGACTGTCTTTGCAGGTGCGTCAATTGGTTGAATGATCATTGGCTTGCCCTTTCTCTGTGTTCGTGTCGACTTTTCAATGAGGAACTGGTCCCTGTAGAACTTGGACGGGTTGAGTGCTTCATCGATGAACTTGGTCTGAGCATCCTCCACAAGAGGTCTGAGTGGGTTTGTGGAGACTCTGGCACTGTGTCTGGATCCTCTGCTTCTTCTTGCTGCGTTGCCATTTGTTGTAGATCCGTTCTGGTGTTGATCAGCGGCGCCCTCTTTCCAGAGATCGTAGTTGTCCTCGACATAGTCCTGGTAGAACTTGGAGTGTGGGGCCTCTGGATCCCATGTGGCCAGTGAGGTGAACTGCTGGAGGTGGAAGAGCTCGGAGGTGAGGAGCTGGTGCTGGGCACTCAGCTTTCCCAAGGAGTCGATGGGTGACAAGGACTTCTCCTGATCCCGGTGTTTTGCAATGGCGTCGGTATCCTCAATGTATGCGGTGCCCTGTTTTCGCACGATATGCAGTTCAGGGGTGGATGATGGTACTGTGGATCTTTCAGGGGCCTTTCTGGGTGGTTGTCCGTAGTTAATTGGGGTGTGGACTCTGGACGACTTGCGTCTCTTGGAGGGCGTCTCGGAGGCATCTTCAGCCAGCGACCGTGATCCCGTGCGCTTGGAGGGCAGATCCACTGACGACGGGGAGTTCGCCATTGTGCTGGGTGTGTGATTTGGGTGTCTCGAGGTGCTTTGCCTGCTCCAATTGTGCGGTGGCGCTGGTCGTTTGGAGGGAGAACTTCGCTGTTGATCAGAAGCTTCCCGGCAAAGCGTTTTTGGCGGACGCGTTGTGGCGTGGCTCATAACCGCTGATTATGTAATGCTCTCGTAAGCAGCTGATTATGTAATACCGATCTCCCCGCGACAAACCCAGCAAAGCAGCTAAGGTCTCTTACTATTGGACAACGGCAGACAACAGCACCGAGAACCAGCACCAACGACCCGGTTACCGCCTGAAATGATGTCCGCTCGTCTCTTTGCAGGCCCGGCCAGAACTGCCACACGCTTCTCGCCGTTCGCCCTCGCCACTGTGCGCAGACTCCAGTCCACCGTCCCCACTCCGTCGTCCAAGCCAGACGACCCGGACACAGCCACGTACCCAGAGGTCGAACGCCAGCTGTACTACTACCGTGACCCAGACGGCAAGTGGGACGACGTCCAGAACAGAAGAAACTTCGGCCAGGAGCTCCACCTCGACGATGACATTCTCAACATGTGGTCCCCACACTACTACGACACAGTCACGGACTCCAAGGCCCTGAAGCTGCAGTTCCTCTTCTTCGCCACCATTGGAGGGTTCAGTGCTGTGATGTACTTCTTCTTCTACCCAGAGAGAAATGCCGTTCCAAGAAACTTCCCAGACGGACTGGCTAGAGATCTTGGTGCCTCGAGCGAGGAGGACGCCCACTTGTACCGTGTCAGGGTCGACAAGACGTACTGATGCTGGGGGAGTGTGTCCGGTTTATTTATTCTATTTATTGCTCTTTCGGGAGCCGTTATTTATTACTACTACACAATACAACCGATATTGATTCACCCAGTATCCCAGTATCCACAATCCACAATGGCCCCACACTGCCAAATCCGGCCACCAGAGGTTACCCGCCCGTCGCGCTCCTGTTGACCTTTTCGCCTGGGCCTTCAAGCCATTAGCCGCCCACGTAAAGCAACAACATCACGCTCCACCAGCAACCACAGCGCCCTCAGACCCCGATCCAGCGCGTGTTGAGCTCGTGTGGGACCTCCAGACTCGATCCTCCGACTTTCCGCTCCCCAAACGGCCGCCATCTGACCCTCAAGGCTCTCAGGGCTCCTCCACCACTACACGTAACCCACCAACCAGCATGGACGCCTCGAGGCACGCACTCAAGGATCTCGGTACGAACTCTCCCAGTGTCAAGAGACAGAAAGTGATGAACATGCACCGAGAGGGAGACCTTGAAAGACAGGCGTACCACAATGCCCAGCAGTATCAACAGCAGCAGCAGCAGTATCAACAGCATCAACATCAGCGTCAACATCAGCATGACCAACCACGGCGCTTGCCACAGCAGCTCCAACTGGAGGACTGGCAGAGGAAATGGAAGGCAATCATGAAGACCTCGGTCATCTACTTCGATCTCAGCAACGCACAGGACTTCTCTAACAAGGATAGAGAGATTGCCACGAGGCTCTTCACTGGTGCCGGGGCCACACTCGCACCGTTCTTTGACAACAACGTCACCATCGTCATCACCAAGAGACCCAAGGCACAGCTCCCTAAGAACATGGCTCATAACGACGGAATCAAGGTCTGGGACTACGAGAAGGTGTTCAGATTCTTCACCAACTTGGGTGAGAAGTTGCCTCATGAGCTTGTCCACACGCGCGACCAAACACACTTGTCCACCATGTGGCAGGACGAGAAGCTACACGGTGCTGCTGACAGAGACCCGAATGCAAAGAGAGACGATATCTACTACTTCAAGTACCCGTTCTTCCATGTGTTTGATCTCCGGGATATTGCAAAGCCAGTGGCTGCAAGAGAGTGGAAGCCAAAGGAGAAATGGCCACAGTTGTACAGATCTTCGTGTGGGCACTCACTCTTCCAAGAAGACCCTTCGGACATGTTTGACGACCGCAAGATCAGAAGACGCAGATTGAGAGACCAGCAAGGGTTCAGCTTCAGAAAGAGACTCCGTGAGGTGTACGAACGGCCAGACAGACTATCCCGTGATGTCAACCTTGTTGTACTTACCAATGAGTTTGAGTCCGAGGACACCACCACACACACATACACCGCATACAACACCAACGAGGCAGCCCGGGATGAAAGTGCTTTACTGCAACCGGAGGGAGAACCAGCAGTGATGCTCCCACCATTGGCCGGATTCACGCGCCCTCCAGCCCTGAGCAGAACCACATCGGCTTTACAGAACAAGTTCCTCGACCGCGCTGCAGCACAGAGGGATCACGGTGAGATCCAGGCGTCTGGATACAATGGATCCGTGTCTCAACAGTCTGCTGAGTTCCAAACGCGCAATGGACTTGCACCAACGGTGTCGACCACGTCATCCAAGCAGATCAACACACTGCAGAGAAAAGTCGTCAAGAAGCCTATTGTCCACACAACAGCGACAGCGGCGTCCAATGCGACAAGGGCTAACCAAAAGGAGAAGGTGCCAGGGTATTGTGAGAACTGCAAGACGCATTTCGAAGACTTTGAGGATCACATTGTGATGGGCAAGCATCGTGAGTTTGCAACAAACCCTGAGAACTTTGCTGCTATTGATGATCTTATTGAGAAATTGATGGAGAACATCAAGAACAAGCAGTGATCTCACTGTTCACGCATTTATAATGATACATGGCGCATACTTTGAGAGGTGTAGATGTTCAAAAAAGACCAGATTATAAATTACAATTACAACTATAGAAGTACAACGTGCACGTGGACGAAGAGGAACAAGAAAGAGAGAGTAATAAAGACAAAATGAAAGAGCATGAGAAGACAAAATATGCAGGTGACGATAACAGTGTGTTTTTTAAGCAAGCTTTGCCCAAACCTTCTCCCAAAGGTTCTTTGGCTCGTCTTCCTCCCAGACAATCGCATCAATCTCTCTTCTGTCGGTGTCGATGTCGATGTTGTCAACACTGAGGAAGAGCGGACCTCTGAAGAAGATCTGGAAGCCAATCCAGAGAGCAAAGAAGAGGATGACGGAGATGTATGCTGTGAAGAAACTCTCGACGCTGAACCCGCCAATGAATGCCTCGAAACCGTTGATGATGATGATGATCAGGATACACACAGCAGCATAGTAGGCACCGAATGGCATGAAGTGCGCCTTGAATGGGAGTTCGTCTCTGGAGATTCCACGGCTCTTCAAGCAGTGCATGAATCTGATGTGGGAGATACTGATGAACAACCATGCGAACAAACCTGCAACGGCGGTGATGTTGAGCAGCCAGTTGAAGACGGTTGTACCACCGCTGCTGACGGACATGAATCCGAGGAAACCGAAGCAGGCGGAGAAGATGACGGCAACGTATGGGACACCGCCCTTGGTAGTGAGGGCAAACCACTTGAGGGAGAGGTTGTTCTGGGCCAGGGCGTAGAGGATACGTGAGGAGACGTACACGTTCGAGTTACCAGCGGAGATGATGGTGAGGAGGATGACGGCGTTGAAGATGTGGTTGAGCACTGGAGTACCCGAGTTCTGGATGGCGATGATGAATGGGGAAGAGGAGATGTATGAGTCCTCAGAGGAGAGCTTTGGGTCGTCGTATGGGACGAGCAAGCCGATGAAGAAGAGGGAAAGAATGTAGAAGAACAAGATACGGAAGAACACGGTGTTGATGGCTCTTGGGACGGCCTTTCTTGGGTTCTTGGACTCACCGGCAGTGATACCAGTCAACTCGGTTCCCTGGTAAGTGAAGGCAGCGTTGATCAGAGAGGACACCCAACCGAGGAAACGACCCTTGGAGGTGCCTTCAAAGAGATAGCCTGGACCCCATGGACCCGGGTGTCTCCAGTATCTGAAACCAACTGGACCAGTCTCACCGGCACCGCAAACCATGATGAATGCGTAGAGGATGAAACCAATGATGGCAATGACCTTAATAGAGGCGACCCAGAACTCAAACTCACCGTAGAACTTGACTGGGAACATGTTGGCACAAGTGAGGATGACCCAGAAGATACCAATCCAGGCAGCAAGAGGGACAGCAAAGGTCCAGTACTCGATAATCTGGCCAACGATGGAGAGCTCGAGGGCAAAGGTGATGACCCAGGAGAACCAGTACATGTAACCGTTTGCGACACCGAGGGCTGGGGAGCAGAATCTCTGTGTGAAGACGGTGAAGGAGGAGGTGACTGGGATGTATGTGGCCATCTCACCGAGGGATTGTGTGACGGAGTAGGCGAGTGTGGCCATGAAGAGGTAGGCAATGAGGGCGTTGACCGGGCCGGCGTTGGCGAGCGGGGTGCCAATACCGATGAAGAGACCCGTTCCAATGGTACCACCGAGGGCAATCATCGTGATGTGACGGGACTTGAGGGCACGCTTGACCTCTGTGTCCTGGACATTTCCCTCGACGGGCTCGTGTGACTCCGACGAGTGGATGGAGGCGCCGGACTTGGCCTTGAGGGGCTTCTGGGACTCGAGGTCGTCGAGCTGGTAGGACGTTCCCTCGCTGGACATTGTGGGTGTGGTGGTGTTCGGGGCGTGTGGTGGGGAGCTGAGTCTCGCGTAGAGCGGCGGGTGCGAGGGCTTTATAAAGGATCGCAGGCTTATCAGTGAGGGCATTGGAGGGGAGAAGATTTTGGTGTCCAGCTCTTCTCAGATTGACCGTATCAGGCACCGCACCGCACACAGCTTTTTTCTTTTTGTTTACGGCCCTTTTCTGCCTCTCGGTTTCTGGCGTGCATGCGAGGGCATCGGGGGGTGCTGGGGGCGTGTCATTGGCTGTTTGGGCCCGTTGCACTCGAGATACCGTCTATCTGACCCCGCCACTCGCTTTATCGTGATCTGATCTGTCTGTGCACCTCTTTGTAGCTCGCGGAAGCCGCTGGTGGGTCGCCCCCGCCGTTATGGCAAAATATTACTATGGTGTGGGCCGCATGGTGATGGAATTCGCCCCTAAGTACAGGCAGAGCCGGTGCCAGGCCGCTAAGTGCTCTGCCTAGCGAGGAACGGGGCCGGTATCTGTGCAGGCAGTGGGACGGGCCTGAGACGGGGAGTTCTTCGGCGGTGGGAGACTCGAGTGCTGCCTGTGCTCTTGTTGGTGGAGGTGGTCGTGGTCGTGGACACAATTGGTCTACTGATATCACCACTCCAGAAGTCCAGAAGTAGCACCACTCGTGCCACCCAAACAACCACCTGGCATCAATGATCAAGGCAACCACCAGAGAAAGCCTAGAGCCTAAACGAGTCTCTTAACGCGCGGCATTCCAGGGGTCATCTCTGGCGGCCTAGGCAACCATACACCCCGTACACCTCCTACCTCCTACACCACTACCAGAAGCCGGAGACGGGAGACTGGGACCTCTTTCTTCAACAAAGCCCCCGTTTGCGGTGATGAGCAGAGGACGGCACAAAGAGAATGGCCGCGTGTTCAGGCTACAGACTACAGTTCTTGTGGGGAGAGAAGAGCTCAGGAGGGGAGCCAGCGATCGTAGTGTCCTCCTCAGCTCCTGTTGCCCGGGCCATAGATAGCAAGTGGGCTGCTTCTTCACTGCGCCTCCAGTCAGTGCACCACTTTGATGATTGATACCTCCAAACTCCAAACTCCAAACTCCAGACCTCCTACATTCTCCACCAAACCTCATAATGTCGCCCTTCACGGCGTTCACCCGTTCGCCGTAGACGTCACAGCTCTACCGGAAGCGGCGCTTTGCCCCGGTTTGCCGCGGACTGTCACATTTGGACGTAACAACGGCCGCTATCGGGCTGACCATAACATCTGCTCGGAGTCGCTGATAAGATAAACTATCAAACTGCTCTGCACACAATCAAAGCCAGAACTTATTTAAAACGTTGATCCCGTGGCTTGCAACAAAGAAGCGTCCTATTGTCCACTGCGGCTCTCTCTCGCTGCAGACCGCCTGCACACTCCTGTCAATCTCACCGATGAGCTTAACTCCACCCTCCACCTTTCTGGGGGAAGACGGGCTTAAAACACTATCACATCTGTACACCATCTTCTCTACCCATTAGTCTAACCATCTAACTCCTACTAACACCCAGTATCACACTATATAGACCAATTCCTCCCTACACCAAAGTATAATGAAGACTTGATTGGAAGAAGTGCTATAATTTCTTCATTGGCCCACGTGACTTCCACGTGACTCATAAAACCGCGAACTCGCTCTATGCGCTATCAACGGGCCGGAACAGCTCCGCTATGGGAGAAAGAAAAAGAAACGTGCAAGAGCCAGATGACACAGAAAAGCGGGAAGAGGCACCTTTTCCGGGCCTTGTGATGCACCTTCTGGCCACAGGGCAAGATCAAGACCGCTAATGGCAGAGCATGGCGACAGCTGGGGTGTCACATTCTCTTAACGGTGACAACTACCTGAAAACACCCGTCACCGGTGTCCATGGGCCTATTGTACCTCCGCTGTGTCACGAGCCTTCTTGTCCTTCTCGCCGGTTTACGGTCAAAACACCTCACATCACCAGCCCCTGACCCAGAAATATAAAGAATCCGTTCCCTCTTCTCTTCTCTAGCTAACGCCTCTTCTTGAACGATTTGAATCTTCTCTCTTGCGTCCTACCCCTCTACAACACCCACATCCCCTATCTGCATTTCATCCTAGATCCACCCCTCAATAGATTATCAAGACACAAAGCACCCACACACACACCCACACACACACACAAATGTCATTCCACAAAGACGTCGAGAAAACAGCAGGTACTGCTGAGGCGTCTATCCCTCTAGAATCCCTCTCATCAAGCTCACATATTGACACCACAGGCTCAAATCCATCCACCAAGAAGTCCGAAAGTACGGAAGACGTTGAGGATGGTCAGGTCAAAGACACACAAGTCAAGAGAGCCTTGAAGCCGCGCCATGTCTCCATGATTGCCCTTGGTGGTACCATCGGAACAGGTCTCTTCATCGGTCTCAGCTCCCCAATCTCCCTCTCTGGTCCAGTCAATGCCCTCATTGCATACCTCTTCATGGGTTCCATCGTCTACCTCGTCACACAATCCCTCGGTGAGATGGCCACTTTCATCCCAGTCACATCCTCATTCACAGTGTTCAACGCTAGATTTCTGAGTCCTGCACTCGGTGTCGCAAACGGTTACATGTACTGGTTCAACTGGGCCACCACATTCGCCGTTGAGCTCTCCGTCATTGGTCAGGTCATCGAGTACTGGACAGACGCCGTCCCACTTGCTGGTTGGATCTCCATCTTCTGGGTCATCATCACATTCATCAACTTCTTCCCAGTCAAGTTCTACGGTGAGATTGAATTCTGGGTCGCTGCCGTCAAGGTCGTCGCCATTGTCGGATTCATCCTCTACGCACTCATCATGGTTTGTGGTGCTGGTGACCAAGGCCCAATCGGTTTCAGATACTGGAGAAACCCAGGCCCATGGGGTCCAGGATACTTGTTCCCAGGAACTGCCAAGGGTCGTTTCCTCGGTTGGGTCTCCTCTCTGATCAACGCTGCCTTCACATACCAGGGTACTGAGCTTGTCGGTATCTCCGCTGGTGAGGCAAAGAACCCAAGAAAGGCCGTCCCAAGAGCCATCAACAAGGTCTTCTTCCGTATCTTGTTCTTTTACATCCTCTCCTTGTTCTTCGTTGGTCTTCTTGTTCCATACGATGAGCCAAGACTCTCCTCTGAGGAGTCCTATATCGCATCTTCCCCATTCATCATCGCTATTGAAAACGCAGGCACCCCGGTCCTCAACCACATCTTCAACGCAGTCATTCTTCTCACAATCATCTCGGCTGCTAACTCCAACGTCTACGTCGGTTCACGTATCCTCTACGGTCTTGGAATCTCAGGTAACGCCCCAGCATGCTTCACATGGACCTCCAAGCAAGGTGTCCCATACTGCGGTGTCATTGTCACTGCTGTCATGGGTTTCCTTGCATTCCTCTGCACAACATCCAAGGCATCTGTCGGTTTCGACTGGTTGGTCAACATCACCACCGTTGCCGGTCTCTTTGCCTGGTTCTTCATCTCCTTGTGTCACATCAGATTCATGCAGTGTCTCGCCCACCGTGGAATTTCTAGAGACTCCCTTCCTTTCAAGGCACACTTCATGCCATGGGGTGCCTACTACGCTGCATTCTTTGTCTTCATCATCGTCTTCATTCAGGGTTATGACGTCTTCTTTGACTTCACCGCTTCTGGGTTCTTCACAGCATACGTCTCCGTCATCCTCATGGCCGTTCTCTGGATCGGATGCCAGATCTGGTACAAGGGTCCATTGTTCCTCTCCCTTGATGACATTGACATCGACACAGACAGAAGAGAGATTGATGCCATTGTTTGGGAGGACGAGACTCCAAAGAACCTCTGGGAGAAAGTCTGGAACGTCCTGTCATGATCCTTCTCATGTCATATCTGCACTTGCTTCTCACACCGTCACGACCCGCATCTCTTATGAATATTCAATCCTTTAATCAGTTGTCTTACAGGCTTTACATATCTGTAGTGTCATTAACAACATATCAACTGTGGGGAAGGCATACCATCACCCACCATCTATAATTGTACCGTTGGTTATAAGTGTGCAGCGAGCCGTTCTCTTTTACTCTGTCCCCTTCCATCATCTCAACTCTCATGTGATTGTAGAATCACCAGTGATATCATCAATACTTGCGTCAGCCTTCTCGGGTTGTTCAACCTTCTCAGGGTTCTCCTTGGTGGTATCAACGCCTTGCTCAGCAGCATCGTCCCTGAGTGACAGCGACGAATCTGTCTGTCTTCTCTTGAGTCTCTGTTGCTGTCTCAACATCTGAACAGACATGGCACGGTCACTCTGAGGAGTTCCTGTATTGCCTCTCAATCCCTGCAACAAGTTTCTAGCTCTAGCAGCAACGTCGTCTTCTTCCTCAGCTGGTGTGGAAGAAACTGAGGATTCAAGCGACACGTCACTGGTGGAATGAGGAATCTTGGTTGGCGAAGACTCACGAGACTCTCCCATATCATCTTCATCACCGGATCCGTCGTCGTCGTTTTGCTTGATCTTGAGCAAGTTTCTGCGAGCCTGTGCTCTCTTTCTTGCAGATGACGCTTGACCCTTGGATGGACCAGCAGCCTTCAACTTCTCCAACAAGGCGTCCATCACGTTCTCACCATTCTCATTGCCGTTGCCCTCAGCACCGGATGGTGATCTTCTAGGAGTCTCGAGAAGCTTCTTTCTCTGTTCGTAGATTCTCTCCTCTTCCTCTCTCTGGACGTTCTCACGACGAGCCCTCTTGTACTCGTTGGCAAAGTCGACAAACTTCTTGAAGAAGGAGTTCTTGGCAAATGAGTCCGAAGGATCTTCACCAAAGTATCTCATCAACTTTTCAAACTCAGACATCGTAATGTGTGCCTGATCCTTCAGTTGCTCGCTCTTTCTCTTCGCCTCAGGCAATGCCGGAAGGACCTTGGACAACACCTTGTCACTTGGATGGAACTTCGAAGAATTACTCAAGTTTCCAACATCAATGGAGGATTGGACATTCTTCACACTGTTGATAAACTCTCTTGCGTCAGTTGCCAACTGCTCAACAGACAACTTCACAATCTCGGCAGCCTTGTCCAACTCAGAGAGGAATGCTTCCTCCTCAGGGAAGGCTTGTCTGATGATCTTTTCGACATAGTGCAAGAATGTGATGCTGTTCTTGTCGTCCTTCATGAATGTCAATCTCTGCAACGTACTCAACTTGAAACCCTGGGCCTTCTTCGAGTTATCATTCATGTAGTTACCAACGGCCAAGATGATATCAAACACCTTTCTCAAGTGCTGGGCATTGGAGATACTCTCAGTAGCAGCATCAATGGATCTCAACTTGAAGACCAAATCTTTGTACTCCTTCTCATATGTCGTAGTCATTCTCAAAGCTCTCATTCTCGAAGGCCAGTAGTCCTGAAGGTTATAGAACAACTCCAAGTAAACACGGTCAGATCTATCCAACTCATTAGGATCCTTGTCTGGCTGCTTCTCGGAACCACGAACCCAGATTGTTCTGTAAGGCTCCAAGTTTCTTGCCAAGTTGTTTGGAATTTCACACAACTCCTGCTTGCCCAAGAACTCAATGGCACTAGCGTTCTCCAAAACAGAACGGTCACATCTCAAGATCTTGTTCACCAACTGCTCATCAGACAAACCATTGAAAGTGTGTAAGTTGATCTGCATCTGCTGGGAAACATCCTTGGCCAAAAACGAGATCTTGGCTGCCTCACCAGCCTTCTTCTTCGTAATCTGCTTGATCTCCTTGGCTGGGAAGATTCTCTCCAACTCATCAAAGATACCTCTGCTCAGCAACTCCTCAGCAACAGCATGCGTAGGGGAAGCACTTTCCCAGAAAGAGTTGTCTGTTGACTCAAACTTCTCCCAGTGCAACTGTTTGAGTTTCTTCTTTGGTCTTGGATATGAATCAAACAATGAAGGTGATTGAGGAAGCAGTGGACTGCTTTGTATGGATCTTGCCTTACCAGAAGGCAGCGGAGGTGGCGGTGGAATACCAGAACCAAACGGTGGCGGAGGTGGTGGAGGTGGAGGAGGTGGACCACCTGAGAATCCAGGAGGTGGTGGCGGAGGTGGTGGTGGAGAAGGACCCCCAATGCCTGCAAGGAATGGAGGTGGCGGCGGTGGTGGAGGAGGTGGAGGAGCCGGTGACCCCCCTGTTGAGGCAGCTGTGAGGAATGCAGGTGGAGGTGGAGGAGGTGGTGGAGGAGGCCCAGCTGACACTGGTGACTCTAGGATTGGTGGCAAAGCTGGAGCAGGAGGGGGAACTGGAGTTCCGGTGACCTTGAGACCCTTACCGGATCCTGCAACGACCTTGCGTGCAGTTCCAATGGTAACAACTTGTGCGGCCACATCATCAGAGTCTGTCAAAATCGTAGTCTCGTCTGGGCGCTCAGAAGCTGATAAGTCCCCGCCAAATGAAGAGGACAACTCCTGGAGGAAAGCCGGCTGGAAACCACGGTTAGATCTGATCTTTTCTGCCACAGCTGGTCTGTAGCTGAATTCTGCAGTCTCAACCTTCTTCTGTCCACGAATGTACTTTGCCTCAAGACTCTCCAAGAAGGACTTTGATGGGACATTGACGTTCGTGTTCTCGTCGTTGTCGTGTCCGAGCTGATTCTGCAACTGTTCACTCAACTTCTCGATCTCGTCCATCTCAGCACTCAACTTTTCAGTCAAGTTGTTTGGATCCAATGAGCGATACGGAGAACCATCTTCAGCCAGTGGTGCACTGAAATCAATGTTCAGATTCTCGAATCTGGTTTGGAGCTCCTTCAATCTGTCCATAGCCATGAGCTTCTGCTTAGACATCAGCTCCTTCTGCTTCGCGTTCACGTCAAACTTCAAAATGTCATTGGACTGTGTCTGCAAAGACTCCAACTGGCGCTTCAGGTTCTCCAAGTTCTTGAGATCCTCCTTCTTCGGTGATCTTGGCGCAGGTCTTGCAATCGGTGGAGCTGGCTTCTGTGGTGAAGTCTCTGCGCTTGGTTGGGTCTTCTTGATATCTGCAAAGTTGGTCATCTCCAGTTCTCTTGCTTGCTGCTCAATGTCCTCCATCTTGTCTCTGAGCGCTCTCAACCTCGTGTTTGGCTCAACACTTGAACCATAACGTTTGGTCTCAAGTCTTAATTGGTTCTTCTTCTGAGACAATCTCCCCTTGAGTCGTGAAATGAGCTCATCGTTGCCACCCAAGGAGAACGACTCGCTGGCGTTGTTCAACAAGACCAACATCTCTCTCATCTCCAACTCTTGCTCGTGCTTCTCCAAGATTCTCTTTCTCTTCAAGTCCTCAAGCTCTTGAGCCGCATCTTCGTTCATCTTTCTCTGCTTCATCAAGATGATCTCCTGCTCTTGGAGCTCGTTGGACAACTTTGCAATCATACCATCTGTTCCCAAGGAAATTTGTCTTGCCAACTCATCACGCTCGGCGATTGCCTCTTCGGCTCTCTTGCTTGCCTCACGGGCGTCCTTGATAGCACGACGAGCCATGTCATCGGTGTGCAAGCCATCGTTCAACTTGTTGATGGCAACGCCCAATGCAGAGTCCTCATTTGTGGTTGAGCTCAAGTTGGAAATCAAACCATCGACCAAACGGAAGGACCGCACAAACTCTGCGCTGTCAGGTGTCTTAGATGGGTCAGACTGGTACATGAACCAATGCTGGATAGCGGAGATGAAGTAATTCTCTGAGTCAGTGTTCTGGATTGTCTGCCAGATGTTCTTCACCATCGATACCGGATCGTTGAAGTCGACATCATCGCCAATTCTCTTTGCAGTCAGGAGTGCTTCGTAGTCCTCAGCCTCAGAATCTTCATACTCGCGGATCTTGTCCTCAATCAAATCACTCTGAAGGGTGTGGAACTTCTTGAAGATCTTTTGCAATCCAGCGGATTTCAGTTGTGCTCTGATGTGTGTTCTGAGTTCCAGATCGTGTAAGCCCTGGGCGAGCGTGTTGATAAGGATCATGGTAGCCAAGGCGTACTCAACAAGCTGCGACTCACCATTAGACTTCAACTCCTCACTAGCTCCAACCATGGATCCCAACTTACCTCTTCCATCCATGGTTTGCTGCACAACTCTGAGCCATTGCTCAAGTCGGGTCAAGTCTGATGTTGGGAGTGGGCCTGAACCAAGCACTGAATTTCTCTTGTCGAGCGCTCTGGCTTGGAAGTGGATGTTGTCTCCTGAGCGAGAGAACATGGCTTGACGTACTTGGTCGTACCCTTCAGGTGGTTCGTAGTGGGCAAGGAAGGTCAACATGTCTGTGACAAGTCTTCTCGTTGCGAGCTTTGTGGACACCAACGCACCAGTGATGGCTGGGATGATGATCTTGGAATCTAGTGCATATGTTGCACCTCTTTTGTTGTTGATGATGGTTCTCAAACATCTGATGATCGAAGTCTCCTTCTCAAGAAACTCATCTGTGAGCAGATCTGTCGTAGATCTGGTGTGAAGTTGCTGTAACACGTTGGCCAACGCAATGGGACCCTGAGCATCAATGAAGTCGTTGACCCAGTCAACAGGTTCCGTTCTCAAACTGACCCAAAGGTTTCCTAGCTGTCTTGCAGTGATGGCCTTTTCCATGAGCAACCGCACGTACGACTCCGGTGATGTTGGCGATTCTCCGGTCTTTCGTGTTCTCTCTTGCTTCTTGCGCTCTGAGAGAGCATCTTGATAGATCAACATCCACTTCTTCTGAATCGGGTAGTCCTTCATCTGTTGCTTGGCTGCCTCTGGAAGAGACTTGAAGTCACGCTTCGTCATCAACTTGTCGAACATCTCGTCGATCTCCCAATTCTCCTTGGGTTGCTCCAAGTGGAACTCCTGGTCAGATTCCTTGCCGGATGGTGACTGAATTGTCGAGTTGTTGGTTGTCATCCTTTGCAGTGCACTTTTCTTGACTGGTGTTTTGAACTCATCCATGGTCCACATTGAGGAGCGTCTGGAATGTTCGGGTGATGGTGGAGCCGCATCATAGGTGGTATAGTTCGTCTGGTTCATTGTTGTAGCCTTACTTAGGGCCAGTGAGCTGTGAGACTGTGTCGAGTATATTGAGCTCGCACTTGTCTTCCGTCCGCCTGTTCTTGATGACGAGAGTGAGTCCGAGTGATGGTGACTAAACTGTTGATGTAGGAGATCTGTGGAGCGGCGGGTCGGACCGAGTGAGCCGGAGGAGGTCTGCAGAAGCTGTGGGTTCGAGATCTGGTAGCCGTGTGTGGTTGGGACTGCAAACCCATCGTCTCCTGTGGAGCGTGAGCTCTTTGTGGAGAGCTTGCGGAAGTTGGAGAGCAAGGAGCCGGACGATGCTTTGTGGGGCGCGTCACTGGCGTTGGACCGTACTGAGGGGGACCGCCTGGACGGCTCCGGATCGCGCTTCTTCATGGCTCAGTGTGTGTGTGTGTGTGGATGGAACCGCTGTGGGCTGGCGAGTGGTGTGGGTGGTGGTGGAGTTGCCGCCGTGGTGGGATGTAGGGAGGTAGTGCCAGGAGAAGGCCGGCCAGATCGGTGGCGGGTGGGCGGCAGTGAAGCGGGTTGGCGGGTTGGCAGAGGCAGAGCAGTCTCTAGCGATCAGTGAACAAAGGGAGGTTCGAGGATGTGCTGATTGGGAGAAAGCCGCTGGTGGTGTGCTGCTGGAGCGGTTGTTCCCTTTAAGCGCTGGCTCTGGGCCTGGACGCTTTTGTTTTGGTGTTTCGGTGGGCTCTAATTACGCGATGGGGCGCGCTCAGATGACCGGGGCTGCCTAACCGCGATTGCAGGCCCAAAGCGGAACGGAATTCAGGCCAGCCGGCGAGACGATCGCGCTCTGGAACACACAACAGACACCACCACATTCAACGGTCCATCTTTCCCCGCTATCATCGGTGCTACGACTGCCACCACACGTCTTCTCTTGTCTTGTTGGCCTCCTGCGACTCTTTGCACCAGCTTCACACACTCAGACCTGACACGGAACCATGTCAACGGACGAGGAGAGCAAGCGTATATCGCTCCAGGTCACATCCCTATCTACACAGCTGATCGAGTCCATCGAGAAGCAGAGCAACCTCGAGCAGAGGCTCAGTCATCTCGAGAAGGAGAATGCCCGGCTCAGATCTCAAACAAAGGGCTCAGAGGGCCTTGAAGACCGCTATCGTCTGCTGCAAAAGGAGAACAGAGAACTGATCACCCATATTAGTGGCCTCAAGGACAAGCTCGAGGCAGAAACCAAAGACAAACTCGAAGCCAAAGACAATGTCTCAAAGCTCGAGAAAGAGACCGAAGAATTGTCTGCTTCCCTCTTTGAAGAAGCTAACAACATGGTGTCGGCCGCAAGAAGGCAAGAACATGAGGTCCAGCTCAGGAACGACAGTCTCGTTGGCCAGCTCAGAGAGAAGGACGCGGTCATTGACAACTTACAGAGTCAGCTCAAGATCCTCAAAGACCTCCTGCACGAGAGAGATCGTGAAGTTGATGAGGTCAGCTCCAAGAGAAATTCAGTCATGAGCTACACGCCAAATAACTCCTCCAACGACCAGTCTGCCACCCCTCAGGAGAAACTCGTTCTCTACTCTCCGACAATCGACGCTATGCGCTACGACCTCAAGCTCTTTGCCGAGTTCAAGAAGTTTGTCAAGACTATCAAGGACTACGATACCATCAGAGACACAGAAACGAAGTTTATCAAGAGGCTCCTTGCCGACGACGTTGACCCTGCCCTGAGACTCGACATTGCCCCAAGCATCAGCTGGCTCAACAAGCGACCAACCATGAGTGCCATCATCGACGGTCGTGTTTCCATCGAACCTGTCTCTGGAATCAACGAGACCTACAGACTCAATGCACAGGCAAACAAGACACAAGACACGGACATCAAGTCGAGTCTCTACTCATACCCGTTGCACAGTCCTCCAGTCGCAATGGAACAGCCATGTGCACTCTGTGGAGAGAGCCGTGATGACATTTTGGAGCACTCAAGACTGTACATCATGAAGGTTTATGGTAAGCAGGACTCATCCACGGCCGTAAATGTGCAGTCCACCCCCACACTCCTGCATCAGTACCCGCTCTGCAGCTACTGCCTGTTCAGGCTCAGAAGCGTATGTGAGCTCTTTGCCTTCTTGAGATCGCTCAAGAATGATGTCTGGATACTCAACAACGACAGCATGGTCAAGAAGGCATGGATCGAGTTTGCCAGATTGAGGGCAAAGCTGTTCTGGGCAAAGATTGGTATCTGGGATATCGACACCAACATCGTCACAACTCCAATAACGCCAAGCGCAGAGGATGTCATATACAAGTCCATTGCTGGTACTGCTGATGTGTCGAGATTATCGGTTTACAGCTCAACTGAATCACTGCCTGAGCCAATGACACTCGAGTCTAACGGCTACAAATCATCTCCACTGGTGAACCAGGTCCAAGCGAGCCCACAATCCGTGGTCTCAACCAGTCCAAGACTGCCAGTGACTATTCCAGACACAGTTGTTGACGATGACGTGTCGTCTGAGTCCACAGCACAACCAATGGTATCATCTGAGAAGAGTTTGGGTCAGAATGACGAGGAAAAGGTTGCTGACCCGGTACCTGTGGAGGAAGATCCACTTGACGACATCATTGGTGACTACTCACACGATGAGGAAGAGGAAGAAGAAGCTGATGACACTGAGACTCCAGCCACTCATCAAAAATCAGGACTAGAGATCCACACGGACGGGGAGGCTGACCGACCACAGGACTTTTTGTTGGACGGTGAACAGACTGAACCGAGCACACCAGTGATTGCCAAGATCAACCAATCCGATTCGAGCACGCCAACTGCGGAGACTGGGTTCGATTTTGAGAAGGAGGCTACACCAACAAAGAAGACAAATGCGGAAGGCTCAAAACCTACCAAGAATGACAGCAATCCAACTTCTGATGATGAGGGTGACTTTGTTGATGCCTAGAGATTAGTCTGTCCTACTAAGTTAGACTTAATAGTGGTTTATTTGATCGATTCATTTCGTTGAGCTAGAGCTGAATTAAGCAATTTGCTAGATCTCGTAGCACATGTGCAGTTAGTTATGGGCCATATTTCTGACTTCCAGCTCAATCACTGCGTCTTGAAGATCTCGTACCTGGGAGTCCATATTCTCAATCTGCTTCTGGAGGCAGTGGGTCAATTCCCTGGTATTGGTCTCCAATGCTTTTGTCTTGTCGTCCGCTATCTCCAAGCTGTTCTTCACAAAAATGCAAAACAACATAACCGTGATGGTACTTATTTCAGTTGTTCCAGATTCAGTCTTGTGTTGGATGTCCTTTTGACCTGATCTCAGCTTCAACGTCGACAGCCATTCCCAAGTCCACAAACCTACGTATATAAGAAGACGGCAAGAACGAACTTTGGAATTTATTCTCTCAACAAAACCATAACAAAGACTGCAAAAGTCATGATCTTGATAGCGAGGTCAAGTTTGGCTTCACTCTCTGGCTTTTGTTCAGCTCGAGAAGTTCCAACTTGGATGCACTTCGACTTGAGCAGCTGTGTCAACAAATATGTTGAACATGTGTAGGATGCGGCCGCTCTTTCCGTGACATTCACAAGGCTTGAGGTATCCAGTTCACTGCAGACATCCAGCACAGCTTTACAGGCCGCGTCCGACCAGTTCTCAATGCTGAAGTTGTCTTTAGCCAGTTTGCCTGTGCAGTATGTGGAAGGCGGGTGAACCCGAATGGCTTTCAGAACACGCTGTGCACCCAGCTGCTGATGACTGAGAGCCGCTGTTGGGAAAGAGGCTAGCACCGACAGACCATAGAGATACATTGCACGGTGCTCATCGAGGCACCCTCCGCTGAAACAAGTCACTTGAGAATCATCCGAGAGGTAAGGCTGAAATCAGTGAGTTAGTATACCCAGCAGGCCTGAAAAGGTGGCGATTCAACGGTGTAATCTTTACCGTTGCAAGTGCCACCGACATCGACACCATAACCAGTAGGATGCGCATTGTGGGAGTGGGATCAGGGTGAGAATATATCCACAAGATCACTGAAGGACGCGTTGAGTGTTGACGTGTTGACGCGTTCTATAGAGGGGTAAAATTGACACATTCATGTTTGGCAGCTGCCATTTCTCGCAGTGTCACCAACAGGCCACAAAACAGGTCACCGCGGCCCTCAACTCTCAACCCTTCCTATCAATATCTGAAGTAGTATATCCTCCGCAAAAGAACTGATGGACGTGGACGAAATAACTCTGATAATTTATGTGATTGTGTGCTGGGTTCTGGTGTGGTACAGTATGGACTATGGCGTGGTTTTAGCTCTGCCCCCCCTTGAATTTCTAGTGAGGGCTTATGGTAACTTGTGGCCTCCTCCCCAGCAAGACACCGCAACCATATATGATCACCAACCTCCCGTCATCACGTCTTTCTCTGATCTACCAAAGCATATTATCGTTTACATTTGCCAAGAACTCCTTTCTTCTGGCTCCCCTATCGATGTTGTGTGTCTGATTAGAGCCTTTCCTTTGATTGAGTCGCTGTTTCTGCTCATTTCAGACAACCCAAGTACCCCATATGAATTGTTCAGAGCCCCAGTGACGTGTGTTTCCCTGGATCAATTTCACACATATACTGCAACCAAGCTCCGCCTCTTTCCTATCAAGTTCATGGCATTCAGCAAATACACAGAGGCACATGTCAATGAGACCCTCACACCGTCAAAGATTTGTCTCTACGGGAGACATTTGAGCAAGGTAACTGCAGTCATCCTTAAGGTACAGGGAGAGCACGGAATTGCACTTGAAATGCTTGAAACTCTGATCCTTGACTCAGGTGTAATCTGCTTACACATGCCTGCTTCACCACGGCCTTCAACATGTGTTCAAGTGTTCCCGCACAAGATCATCAAGACTGGTACGGGTGCTGATCATGACAGCAAAAGCGTTCCCATCAATATGCTCTATTTAAACCCCCAACAAATGGTATTGGCACCATGTATCAGTTTGGTGCACGACTGGATCACTTCCCTGGAACTGTTTGGTGCCGTGGACTACATAGTTTCACTCCCTCTTCCCAACCTCCTGAAGGTCAATGTCCGGTTTGAGAACAGATGTGCGCTGAACGTGGATGCTGGGGTGTGCGTATCCCCCACTCTTCAACTTGGTGCTCCCGCTCTGGAGAGCCTCTGGGTAGTTTACCACGGATCCAGACTCCCCGTTCTCAATATCACCAATGGTTATCCTACCAGTTTTGTGATGATGAATGCCAGTTGGCCACAGAAGACATTATGCTCACACGATTTGACTGGAGATCCCCCAGATGACTATCTAACAGACGTTCCGCAGTATCAGTTCACTCAAAACGTTGAGCAGGTCGCCTACTGGGGTGTCCCTGAATCTGTGCTTGCCCTGACCTCATTCCGACAAGCGAGAACCGTATCATGGAGCTGGCTACCGTACGCAAAACACACGCGTCTTCGCCATCTGCATTCTTTAAGGCCTGTCCCTCGGCTGTTTGCTCCACAGTTAGAATCGCTGTTGGTCAGGTGTAACTACGGTTGTTATCGTTCAAAGATGTATGTTGACTTACGTCCTATGCTATGGAACTGCTTCCGGTATAAGTTCAGTGACTGTACAAGACTGAAGGAGCTCGTTATTGTGCAGATGGGTCCCATTATCCGCACTGGCTCTCGGGATGTTCTGGGTTTTGTATCCATGTGTACTATGTTCCACAAAGATCCGTTTGGACTCTTCACGAGATTCCCGAAGGCCCAGTCGCACCTCACAACTATTCATTTTGCACGGGTTACAACGGATACTTCTCAGGAATTCCCGTGTGACTCGGTTGTTCCCCCAAGTCACTACTTGTTGAGTGAGGGCATGTTCTCCCAAGTACAAAGAATGTATTACTACGGTCTGGCCCCACCTGTTGCTGATCTCACAAAGTTCAGTCAGCTGACTCACTTGTCACTGGATGCCTCAAAGCTTTATCAACAGGCTCGACGTATTGCATCTGCAAATAGGCCTGAAGTGAAGGACGAAGACAAGATGTGTGCACGTTGCCGATTTCCAGCGGCGTTTTACCCGAAACTTTCCTGCCTAGAGTTCAAGATCAGTCCAAACCACAACATTGTCATTTCCAAGATAGAATTAACAGTTCCTCCAACCTGTGGTCGGATAATTCTAGCAGAAACTGCCTTCCTTTCGTGTGAATGGTGGGTAAATACGGTCCAACTCGCATACCCAGGTGCCTCTGGTGACCCGTGGAGGGACATGCAACGTCCTATGGAGTGGACCAGACCCTGCGCAAAGAAAGCCTTTACTTTCGACAAGTTTGGTGAGTGGGAGTTTGACCCGGTTGAGAAGTATGGATGTGTATGAGGTCTGTAACTAGGAAATATAAACATTTGTATTGCAAATGGCAGTCAGGTGACTCGACACGTGACCAGAAATCTCGGTAGGCGCCGCAGCTTGATCCGCGAAGATCAAAAGGGCGAAGAGGAGGCAAGATACTCGTCAGCTGCCACACTCAGAGCACGAGCCAGCAACAGCAACAGTCGACCAAACACGCCATCTAGATTGGTTAAGGACACTTCTCAGTGACTGTTCCTGTTTGTACTCAGTTTTAGAACGACCGACAGCCACGATCCGCAGCTCACACCACACAACCACAAGACATTGCACCACCCCCATTCTCCCTTCATCCACATTCGCCACTTCTGGTTTGCCAGTACCACCTCTTCAAAGGTATATTCCGTCGCACATCATTTGTCACGCTCATATCCTTGCACTCAGTGAAACTGGACTACCCAGCACAGAAGACTGACCAGACAATAGCGCCTTTTGGACCACTGATAACAACAAAACAAACACACACTCACCATGTCGAATGTGTCACAGATCTACAAGCGAACTGAGGTGATTGGACGAGGGAAGTTCGGTATCGTCTACAAGGGTATTCATCGAGCAACAAAGCAGGTGTATGCCATCAAGGTGCTGAACCTGGATACCTCAGAAGATGAAGTCAAGGACGTTCAACAGGAGATTCAGTTCCTATCACACCTCAAACATGTGCCCAACGTCACACATTACTATGGATCTTATTTGAACGGCTCCAAGCTCTGGATCATCATGGACTACGGTGCTGGAGGCTCGCTTCGAACCCTTCTCAGGCCGGGGAAGATTGAGGAGAAGTACATTGGTGTCATTGTCAGAGAACTTCTCATTGCACTTCAGTACATCCACAAGCTGAATGTCATCCACCGAGATATCAAGGCAGCCAACGTTCTGATCACAAATGAGGGAAAAGTCATGCTGTGTGATTTTGGTGTTGCTGCTCAGCTTACATCAACGAGTTTGAGAAGAAACACAATGGCGGGGACACCGTATTGGATGGCCCCAGAAGTCATCATGGAAGGAGCATCATACGATGTCAAGGCCGATATTTGGTCGTTGGGTATCACCATCTATGAGATCGCCACGGGGAACCCACCGTACTGTGACAAGGAGGCTCTAAGAGCCATGCATCTCATTACTAAGTCCAAACCTCCAAGACTGGATGGTATGCAGTACACCCCGTTGTTGAAGGAGATTATTGCTCTTTGCCTTGATGAGAGTCCAACAGAACGACTCAGTGCGGAAGAATTGTTGAAGGCAAAGTTCATCAAGTTCCACAAGAACTCTGCGACGGTGATCTTGAAGGAGTTGATTTCAAGGTACCTCCTGTGGAGGGAGAAGAAGTCTTCGAGGGAAAGCATTATCATGAACGTTGAGGATGAACAAGAGGATAACGAGATTGAAGTGAAGTGGGACTTTGACTCTTTGAGCAGCAATGAGTACATCATCGAGAACGACATTAATGTGAGCAACATCAACTTGAACGACACCGAGGAGTACTTCAACTTTGACAACAACACACCGGACTACGATGATGGTGATGACGAGTTCATGACTGGTTATCAGGGCCGAATGATGCACACTGCTTCAGGGACTATGAACTATACCAATGCTCATACCAGCAACATCACATACAACAAGAACACCATCACGTACAACAACAATGTCGGGTCGACACTGAAGGCCAATGGAACGTTAAACAGAAAGGAAGGGCCGAAATCGCTACTCCAGCTGTTTGAGGAGGGGAATGAACTTGGTGAGGAAGAAGAGGAAGAAGGTGGTGCTGGTGGAGGAGGAGGAGCATCGACTAATGCTGTGCCTCTGCCGAGAATCTCATCAAACATGGCGATGCACAACCTTGCAAGCGCCAACGGTTCAGGTATACAGAGAGAAACGCCACCGCTGCCGATTGTTGAGATTGAGATTCCTAATATGGATGATATTGAGTCCTCACAGAAACCGATGGAGGAGTTGTCAAAACCAAGATCAAGGGCTAATACCCTTATCCACAGTCAGTCTGCTGCATCTGTGCTCGAGCGCAAGACTCTGGATCCTGGTATGGGGATTCAAAGACGTCCGACGTTGTCTGGCACTACTTCGAATTTGTCTCAATCACAGCCTGTTCCACCTCCTCTGATTACATCACAGTCTGTTGGGCCGATGTCTACACAGCCGTCACTTCCGAGTGCTCCACCTGTCATGATGAGATCCACACCTTCGCCAAAGAAAGAGCACTTTGACATGACATCGCCGTCCAAACTCAATGTGTTGACGTCTTCGCCATCAAAGACGAGCTTGTCAATGAAGGCGATTCAGTCTCCGGGCAACCCATCACCACTGCTACAGCCACTCAACTCGGTACTTGGTGCTGCGTCACAGTCGTCGGCTCAGCAGTCAACACAAACACAGGCTCAGTCGGCTGTTGGAGCTACAGGGAAAGCACCTGTCAGACGAAACCACCAGAACCTCCGTCTTCAGATGCCAACACCTACATCATTGACGTTCCCCAAGCTACTGAACTCAACGTCTAACCTAGCAGAGACGAGTGAGCATGATGAGAATGTCAACCAGTTTGGTGTGAACGTGTCCAGTATCCCTATGACGATGACACCTCTTACTGAGAAGTCTAACCCACATGGTTCATCGCAGTCCTCCGCAACATCAGGGGCTCAGTCTGCTTCTGCTACGGCTGCTTCTGCCACAGGTACCGCTACCACCACTACTACTGGAACACCACTGGCCGCACAGAGTATCCAGCCGGTGGTGAAGCGCAAGTTGACGAATGCAACACAGCCGCCTACAATGCCATTCCTGACACAACGTGCTGGGTCTTCAGTCAGTTCTCAGTCGTCTGCAGAGGTTGTCGGGTTGTCCACGATTCCGGCCCCAAGCATGGACATGTCGCTGTTTATGGACTCGCACTACTCCGTTGAGAAGATGAACATTGAGATGGCGGGGCTGCTGAGCGGTCTGAGTGCGGTGCTGGGGCAGATGGAGGAGAAGCTGATGGCGCTGGACGAGTGAGTGTTTAGATCTCTGGATACAAGTAAACATGACCGGGTTTAAGGGGTCTGTCGCGCAAATTTACGCGCTTTTGTAGTAAAACCTTGGCGCGTTTTGGCTGAGGGCGACAAAAGCCGACGGAGCCGGTGGTTTTTTCCAGAAACTCGGGTTTTTGCAGCGGCTTTTCGCAGGCACTAAAAACCCTGTGCGCGAACACAATAAAAGCGTTCGCGAAACGGTGCCGCCCAGGAAAATTTTGCGTGGAGAAGCGCGGAGACGGGCACAAAGTACGTCGAGTCCCGATTAGATCTTCCGGTGCTGAACCCTTTTGCCTGCCACGCTCAGGGCTTCTACTTCTGCCAATCCGCCCCTCTGCTGCTGCTTCCCCGAGCTCACTCTCCCTTCTCCTTCCTCCCCTCCTCCCACATCACGTGTCCCACCACGCTGCACACCCCCACCAACGCCTGCCCCCACCGGCCCTGATCCCTTCCCTTGATCCCTAGGTCTACACCCACCAGCGCCACACCCACACCCGCCGCTGTGTCCTTCATTTTGCTCTAGGAACTTCCTCAATCGGTCTCTCCATCCTTGCTCTTCCTCCCTCTTTCTCTCTGTCTTGTGTGCTTTCACCACTCCTGCCCATCGCCACCCGTTCACCCCTTTCTTGATCCCTTGCAGCACATCACACCCTCCAACATTTCCAGCATCATGTCATACAACGCCAACAACATGTACGGCGCCCCACAACAGGGACTGTACCAGCAACAGCAGCAGTCATCCCAGTACATTCCACGCCCACAGTCTCTCTACCAACAGGCGCCACAGCAGTCTGCCCTCCGTAACAGCTCCTCACAACTGTGGATGGGTGAGCTCGATCCGTTCTGGGACGAGGCATACATCAAGTCCATCTGGAACACATTTGGCTTCCCAAATGTCAACGTCAAGATCATTAAGGACGTCAAGACCGCTGCTGCTCAGACATACAACGCTGGCTACTGCTTCGTCGAGTTCCCAACTTTGGAAATGGCTTCTGCTGCTCTATCCAAGAACGGCTCCAGAATCCAAAACTCCAACAAGATCCTCAAGTTGAACTGGGCTTCCGGTGGCTCGTCTACCCTTGGTGCTCCAAGAGCTAATCCTGGTAACAACACTGGTGCTCCAAACAGTGCAGAGATCTCCATCTTTGTCGGTGATTTGGCCCCAGAGGTCACTGAGTCCATCCTCTACGAGTTCTTTGGTTCCAAGTACTCCTCCGTCTCTGCTACCAAGATCATGATTGACCAGCAGTCAGGTCAATCCAAGGGCTATGGATTTGTCAGATTCCTCAACGAGGCCGACCAGCAGAGAGCCCTCAACGAGATGCAGGGAGCAATCCTCAATGGAAGACCAATCAGAGTCTCTACTGCCGTCCCAAAGAACAGACCATCCCAGTTTGCTCCAAGATCTCAGGCTCCATTCTCTGCCTCCTCAGCATCATCATCTTCAGTTTCTGCTGCTCCATTCGCCCAGGGTGGTGTGGCACCACGCTCCCAGTTCCTGCCTACACCCCAGACCCAGCAGATTCTCACCTCACTTGATTCCCAGTTCCAGCCACCTCTCAACCAGTTCACTGACCCACACAACACCACTGTCTTCATTGGTGGTCTCTCATCCATCGTCACTGAAGAGGACCTCCGTCTCTATTTCCAGCCATTTGGTGATATCACCTATGTCAAGATTCCTCTCGGAAAGGGATGTGGCTTCGTTCAGTACACCACCCGTGCTTCTGCCGAGCTCGCCATCTCAAAGATGCAGGGATACCCAATTGGAAACAGTCGCATCAGACTCAGCTGGGGAAGATCAAATGCCAACCCAAAGCAGCAGTATAGACCACAGCAGGAGTTGCCAACGTTGTATGGCTTTGAACAACAGCCTCAGGTCCCAGGCATCCCTCTTCAGGGGTCTATTGTCGGTTTGACCGGTGAGTATGGCATCCCGGCTTTGCAGCAGCAACAGTTTGGTGTTCCTCAGCAGCAGCAGCAGCAGCAGCAGCAGCAGATTCCTGTCCACGGTCAGGTTCCTCTTTTGCAACAACAACAGCAGCAGCAGCATGAACAGAGTGAGGGTGCTGCAAATGACCAGTCCAGATTGAACCAGTTGTATATGGCTGCAAGAGATGGCAGACTGGATGCCATCGACTCTTCAGCCAATGGATACATCTTTGCCTGAGGTTAACGGTTTCATGAACGGGGTGGCTCCACACTAAATGCTTTGTGTTTTGCTCTATTCGGTTGTTGTTAAGTTTGTTTACCTCGTGTGTTTTTGCCCCCCTTTGTTTGTGGTCTTCACTGTTTCCCCTTCCACCACATCCTATAATTGTTGACGACCTTCATGCCTTTGTGCCTTTTGTTGTTATTGTGTTTTCGCTCATTTCGGTGTTCATTTGCTTGTCTTTCATCTGTCCCCTCTTTTCTTCTTCCTTGTCTGTTTCATTTTAATCGTTGCATGGTCTCAACTGGAGGTATACGCTTCCACCATGCAAACTTGGGAAAAAGTTCACATTATTCACATACGCTAGATATACATTTTAATCTTTCAAATAAGCTGCATGTAGTAATGTCTTAGCATCTATTGGGATAAATAACCCGGCTTATATCTTCAGTTGGTGAATTCCCAGTCAACAGTGATGATCCCGTCCTCCAGAGGGGCCAAGAGTGCAAACGCCTCAGTGGAGAAGTCGAGGTCGACATCCAAGCACGAACCACAAGCATCCAGAACAGTCACGTTGACTGTGTTACCGTTGTACGTAGCAGTGATTCCCTTGCCACAAAGCTCCGACTTGTTGTACTCATCCACGCCAAGGTTTGTGTACATGGAGATTCCAATTGCCACAACAAGGTCACCGTCGGTGTAGTCCAGGCCACAAGCGTTACCATCAGATGGAGACCAGTACGTACCTCTTCCAGTGTGAACCTCACCAACAACATGAGTGTTGATTGCATATGCAGAAGCAACAGTCCCAGTGACATCATTGATAGTGGCAACTCCGGTTGGGGAGCACTGGTAGTATGCCTCGTTCAACTCCACACAGGAGTTTCCCTTGGCACATTCAGTAGCACCAGTCCAGGACGTTCCACCGCACTGATCCCACACACCAGCAAGCGAGCCAGTAGCAGTAGTAGTAGCAGCAGTAGTGGCAGATGTGATGAGGACAGAGGAGAGTGTAGTTGCAGTGTTGGAAAAGGCAGTGGACTCTGGATAAGCTTCGTTGGAGTCTGATTCCTGGTCGTAGTGCTGCTCACCAGCTGTCTTTGAAGAGTCAGGGTTTGGAGCAGCGATTTCAGTGGCAGCGTCAGTGTTGTCAGAGCCAACACCAGTAGAAACAGGTTCGGAGTTCACCTCAGAAGCAGCAAGTGCATCAGAAGTAAGAGCAGCATATGGTGTAGTAGCAGCAGGCTCAGAGGCTGCAATAGTGTTCTGGTACTCTCCAGTAGCGGTGTAAGTGCACTGGTAGTAGTATGGGTTCTGAGAAACACATGTGGCACTGGCGACACACTCGGTTAGTCCAGACCAGTTGATACCACCACATTGACCATACATGGACTGGAGCTCGGCACTGACTGGTGTCAGTGCAAGAGCAATTGATAGCAAGATGGCTTGGTTGAACATGGTGAAGACTTCGATTGGTTGATGGATGAAGGATGAATGAGACTGGATGATGCTGGGATTGAAGACGAGGTGTAGGCCTTATATACCTATGATGAAATGGTGAGCTGTGACATATTCAGTTGCCCCATATAGATCTCGAGCCATGAAAGTAAGGACCAAAGGTCATGTACATTCTCTGTTGATTCTTCAGGGGTGAGGTGAAGAGGTGAAGAGAGCTGGAAGAGACGGATGCACGGCAACAAACGGATCTCACAACGGTCAGGCAACGTCATCTGGCAGAACAATGGTCCAGAATATATCGGACTGTAATATTCTGTAGCGTGGGTTCCGACGTAGTTATGACGTTTGTTCGTCATATTCGTCTTTCGTCATTCTGCAACATTGGATCTGGCCCCTTCATGGATCATCGGCCGTCTCCAAGTCCAGAAGCTTCTAAAGCTCAATCAACGCTGGAATTTGGTGATATCTGTCATCAGTGGAGAATTCATGAACCTGGTGCCCGTTTGATAACGATTCTAGACTACAATATATCGTAAGTGAAGCAACGGCAAGATCAAGGGGAAAGACGCCTTTATGGTATGTGGTGTTCGGGTGTTCTTGATCGCGTCGTCCGCCCCAAAACGTACAGATTGTTTACTTTTCGAGATCTCTGCACTTGAGCCCATCGACCAGCTATAATAAGGCCAGTTTACCTCACAGTGTGACACTGAGGGTGACTCCGAACACATCTTGAGACAATGTCCTCACGCCGAAGTGAGATCGATGCAAAACGACAACGTCTGGCCGAGCTGAGACGCCAAAGGGAGGAGAAGGAGCGCCAGTTCAGAGAGTCGACACCAAACGTCAGTCCGAATGTTCCAGTGCGTCCTTTGTCTCCAGTGCGGAATGGTCCTGACAGAAAAAGCATAGACCACCTGGTTGACGAGCTGGTTGGTGCAAGAGGGCACGTGGCTGCCAGGAAGGAGCACAAGTCGATATCGATCCAGACGGACAGTGTCATCGATGGCCTCCCCACACGTATCACATACAACAAGAGCACACAAACGGAGGTGGAAGAGGAGCCTGTGGAGACTGTGGGATCAGAGGTACTGGAAGTGGCTCCAGATGTTCCAGAGCAAGATGAATGTGGAGCTGATACGATACAAGGAGGAGCCCAAGATCCATCAGCATTGGCCAACGTCGAAGACGATGTTCTCTCGTCATTCTTGTCCAAATCATTCAAGATCATCAATCGAGCCATTGAGCAGGATGCACATCAGGACATACTAGTGAAGTATGCACAACGAAAGAAGCAAGCATTGGAAGAGGAGCACCCATACGTGCTTGTTGATACACTCAAGTTTGACCACCCTGTCCGCAGCATCGACACCTCCCCTTTCTTCCCAGATCTCATCATTATCTCTACAGGAGCCACATTACGTCTTTACAACACAGCATTCGACACATATGAGTACCAGTTTGGCTCACAGACACAGATCATCCAAGTTCAGTTCTCGCAGTTCCAGTCCAACTTCATCTTCGGAACAGGATACAACGGCAAGCTGTTCATCTGGGACCTCGAGTCAACGTCCAAGCTGCCATACTTGACATCAATGGTGAGTTCTTCAACGCATTCATACCCTGTCTTCTCCCTTGACCAGATCCAAGAGAACAATGGAGTCATCGTGACGGCATCTACAGATGGTAGGATCCTCCACTGGGACCCACAGATCCTCTCGCGTCCGAGCCATCCTGTCATTCAGCTCAAAGTACCCAAGTCCCTTGCACTAAGGTACGACGAACTCACACCATGGTGCTTGGCCCATTTGACGGACGACCACGGATTCTTGCTTGTGGGTGCTGAGGATGGAAACATCTACAGGGTCAAGCGTTTCGACAACAAGGTGAACACAAATGAGGCTATTGATAGGATCTTTGTTGGCCATGCCGCACCTGTGACCTCTATTGATCCATCCAAGGAATTTGCCAACCTGTTTGTGTCAAGTGGCATGGATTGGAAGGTTTATCTCTGGGACTCGAACACGGATGTGCCAATCGGTGAAGTGTACCGTTCCAACAGCATCATGGCGTGCAGTTGGCGTCCCGGATCGCCTACACAGGTTGGATTCGTGTACGAGGATGTGTTTGAGATTGTTGATTGGAGTGTTGATGCCGTTGTTCCGGTGCTGAAGGTGAGCACAGGCAAGACGCTTACCGGGCTGAAGTTCACCAAGAACGGCGAGAAGGCGCTGCTGAGTACGTTTGACGGAGAGCTGTTGATCTACGAAATTATGCTCGAGGGTGTCAACTCGGATGTGACGAGATTCAAGAGAGTTTACTGTGGAGCATAGCTAGGAATACGCTTGATCTGCGCTACCTTGTAAGTGTAAGTAGGGTAACCTCTCGTTGCTTACTCGTTATTTACGTAATCATTTTCGCGAAACCTCCGCGAATTGGCTGTGGGCGCGGTGGAGATATCCGGGCGCTATCAAAGCTGGCTCGTGAGCAGCACTAGTATTTGGTTCTAGAGCACAACTTCACGCAGTTTCACTTACAAAGATGGTATGTGTGATTTGTCTGTGGGTGCAATGTTGATTGTGCAACTTCTCTGGCTTCAATCCAGGCTCTGGAAGGATGTCTTGTCGCTGGGTTCTCGAGCTGCTTCTCACATCAAGGAAGCAGCCACTCGAGATTCCACATTTGCACACACAGCGTCGGTCCAGCTATCAATTTGGTACTGATGACACTGCTTCGTCTTGGACACCATTACTAACACATCACCAGTCCACACAGTCCGGCATCCAGACATTGCTCAACGCTGAGAAGGCTGCCCACCAGAAGGTTGGCGAGGCCAGAGCCTTCCGTACCACACGCTTGAAAGAGGCCAAGACTGACGCTGCTGCCGACATTGCTGCTTACAAGCAGAAGAAGGAGGAGGAGCTCAAGAAGTACGAAGCCGAGCACTCTGGCTTGAACGAGGCTGCCGACAAGGACGCCGAGGAGCAGGTGAAGAGCGAGTTGGAGTCCATCCAGAAGACCGCTTCTGCTAAGAAGAGTGCTGTTGTCAAGCTTTTGATTGACGCTGTCACCAAGCCAACTCCAGAGCTGCACATTAACGCTGCTTGAATGTGGTGCAAATGCCTGTGTTGACTGTGAATGTTGCTGGGTGCACGATAGAGATCCAAATGTGTCCCTTGCATTCTTTGCACTCCTCTCACTTCCATCACCTTTCTCCCCCTTTATTTCTTGCGTTGTCAATGTTTCATATACATACGCTACATGTTAATCATATGCTGTAGTTTGATGCTGATATTAGTTGTCGTCTAGCTCCTGAGAAGCTGCGTTGTCTGTTGTTTCTCCCACCACTTCAATCATTACACGAGGGGCTTCCGGTTGATCACGCACTGTCTCCTGTGGACCCTTTGCTGACTCTTCTTCTGGTTCACTGTCACTGCCTGATTCGCTTTCAGAGTCGCTGTCAGAGTCTGAATCGCTTTCTGATTCACTTTCACTTTCACTTGATGACTCCGGTTCTGGCTCAGTGTACTCCTTATATCCATGGATTTCCTTCTTGGTAGAGACAATAAATGTTGGGAACTCAATGACAGTCTGTTCTTTCAACACTTCTGCCACCATTTTGTCACCATCGAGTGTCAAGACCTCAGGAGATGAAGCTGGCTTGTCCACGAGCTTGAGGAACGAAAACAGCTCTGTTGCTCCCTGTTCCTTTGCACACTCGAGCATCTTGAAAGGCACTGCATCCGTGACCTTTGTCTCTTCGGCAACTCTGTATCTTGTCTGTCTTTGAACTTCTTCTCCAGTCTCAGGGTTCAGCAAGATGTACTCGATGGTCCAGACAAACGTGTTGAGCTTCTTGTCCCACATCGACTTGTTGACAGCAGCTCTCTGCATTCCTCTGGGCAGTTGACGAACATGGACTCCTCTTCTTGTCACTGAGGGTCTGGAATCATTTTCAGCCGTTGGTGGACCTTGCTGTTGGCGTTTGTTGTGGATGTGGTTGTTCTGTCTCGAGTTCATGATGCGCTTGTTCTTGTGTCGCACGTCCTCCTTCTGGACCTCGATCGTACGGTTGAGGCGTGAGAGGAAGTTGTAGTCTCTCTGCACCAGGGACTCGTCGTTGTGGAACTCAGTACGAGCGACAAAGGTGGCGGTGTCGACGACTCCATCGCACTGAGTTCGCTGCTTGTGGTGCTTGACACATTCGAGCGAGCACGTCTTGGTGCCGCACTTTGGACAGCAGTATTTGTGTTCTTTCTCGAGGCAGATCTCGCACTGTCTGCTGAGCTCCTCTCGTACTGTTTGTGGCGTTGTCTGCTCCATTTTGTGGTGGTGATGGGGAAATGGGCCGTGATTCTGGAGAGATGAGGCCGGGAGCTCGAAATTTTCTCGGGACATCGTACTACAACGAAAGCTCCCCACCCCTGGATCTCGGTGCTTTCATCGACAATTGAGCCATTATTGGACCAAATTTGACCCTCAAAGACATGTTCAGACGACTTCTCACATCCAACACAGCCACTGTGCCTTTTTCCCGGGCTTTCCAGGCCTCTCAGGCGCCGGTTCGCTCGTTCAGCGTCCACCCAGCTCTGCTCAAGAAGGCCGCAAAGCCCGCAAAGGGCAAGAAGGATAGCAAAAAGGAGGCTGCTACCGAGACACTCACAGAGGAAGACCCATCCGTCGTGCTCACACAGCTCTCCCAGCAGTCCACGGAGGCTCTGGAGCTGTTCAAGAAGCGTGTGACGGAGACGAAGCAGGGAACGTCGAGCCCGGCTGTGTTCGATGCTCTCGAGGTTGCCACTGGACACAAGGAGACCCAGCCATTCACCGCAGTTGCACAGACTTCGCTCAAGGGAAGAAACCTCATCATCACCGTCTTCGACCCACTCAACGTCAAGCACGTTGTCTCAGCAGTTTTGGGAGCCGGACTCAACATGAACCCTCAGGAGGTGCCAAACTTCCCACAGCAGCTCAAGGTTCCTCTTCCTCCACCAACAGCAGAGCACCGCATGGAGATCGCCAAGCAGCTCAAGCAGGACTTTGAGCACTTCAAGCAGTCTCCTTCGAAACACTCTTTGTCGAGTGCTAGAGCCTCCGCTTTGAAGGACCTCAAGGGCTTCGTCAAGAACGACACTGTCAAGAAGGCTGAGAAGGAGGTCGAAAAGCTCCACAAAAAGTTTGTTGACGAGCTCCTCAAGCAGTTCAAGGCCGCTGAAAAGAGCGTTCTGTGATCTGTGATGCCACTACGATACTGATGCCAATGAAATACATATATATCTCTTTTAAATCCAAAAATCTATCTCTAGCTGGCGTTCTTTGCCAACGTTCCAAGAGCCTTGATTCTGTTCCACAAGCTGACATCATACCCACCGATGTTGAGGGCTCTGACAAATCCCCATGCCTTCTCATCATTCTTGATTGGGTAGTCCAAAGGTGGCGGAATCTGTGTGGACACAAATGGAATCTTGTCGTAGCACACACTCTTGGCGTTACACAACCCCTGGAGACCTTCCTCACCACCAAACTTACCGTATCCAGATCCACGGGCACCACCGAATGGCAATTGACAGACGTAGAAAGTGGCAAAGTCGTTGATGGCGATGTTTCCAGTGGCCAATGAGTTTGCAACGCGGTTGAGTTCCTTCCAGTCCGAACCAAACACGGATGATCCCAAACCGTACTCTGTGGAGTTGGCGATACGGATGGCATCATCAGTGTCCTTGGCCTTGAACACAGACAGCACTGGACCAAACACCTCCTCCTTGGCAATCTCCATCTCCGTGGTCAGATCAACAAGCAAAGTTGGTGCATAGTAGTGGCCCTGTGGATAGTTTGGATGTTGGTGTCTAGCTCCTCCAGTGATCAAGCGGGCACCCTGCGAGACAGCTTGCTGGATCTGCTCAGAGAGGATGTCGAATCTGGCATCACTGATGGTGGCACCCATGTCAATCAATTCCAGTTGGTCGATATCAGATCCCAGACGAAGCTGAGGGACACGCTTCTCAAGAATGGACACCAATGCATCGTAGTTCTTCTCGGTGACAATGACACGCTCGACACCAATACAGTTCTGGCCTGCACTCTGGAAAGTACCACGCATGATAATCGATGCAATGGCATTGAGGTCCTTGGCGTCATCGAGAACGATCAGTGCATCCTTACCACCAAGCTCAACGACAACTGGAGTCAAAGACTCAGCAGCAGCCTTACAGACGTGGTGTGCAACTGGCCTTGAACCAATGAATGTGATGTGTGAAAGACCTTTGTGAGAGGTGAAGTAGTTGGCCTCCTGTGGCCATGTGCAGACGATGTTGACGAGCTCAGGGTCCTGACCACAGGCCTTGAGACATGTCTTGACAATGGAGATGTAAAACTGTGTAGACCAGACAACCTGCTCAGAGCACTTGACAACAATGGAGTTTCCGGTGAAGAGAGCAGCAATGATTGGACCCAACAAGTTGTGGAATGGATAGTTCCATGACACAAGCGCAGCAACGACACCAAGTGGCTCATAGCGCACCTCAGCGCCCTTGTAGCTCATCAGGATGTTGGATGGACCTGGTCTCTTTGATGGAGACAATGCCTTCTCACCATGCTTGATGATCCAGTTGAGCTTCTCCAATGTGACGAGAATCTCACCCATCGATGCATCAACCATTGTCTTTCCACTGTCTCTGCAAGCGACACGAGCGATGTTCTCCTGGTTCTTGAGAATGAACTCACTGAGAGATCTGAGCACCTGGCGTCTCTGTACAAATGTCGAGCTCCTCCACGTTTCCTGGGCAGTGGCTGCCTTGCCAATGATCTCGTCAATCTCTTCACGGGTGTTGCTCTTGTACTTTCCCAAGAACTGGCCAGTGGCAGGACAGTAAGACTGGATGAATTCAGGCTCGTCCTCGTTCTTGATCGTCACGGGGTCGAGACGCTTGCCCTTCCAGTGTGGCTTTGCCTCATCTGGGATCTCCACAGAGAACTTGATGGCCTTCTCCTTGTTGCTTGCGCCAGTGTATGACAGAGCACGACGCGTCACGAACCAGAGCAGAATTGGAAGCAGGATGGACCCAGCAAGCGAGAATGGAAGAGCAGGACCATCGAGGTCGACGTACTCGCCAAAAGTCTCGTTGAGAGCAACGTGTGTGGCGTTGAAGTAGACAAAGATGTTTTCCATGGTATGTCGAGGGGGTGTGATCTCTTCTCTCGGGCTGTAGGAACGGTATTGACACGGGGAAAGTTGGAGACAGAAGACAGCAGGCACGAGCGAGAGTATCTGAGTGTCTGTGATCCGCTGACACAAACGAAAACCGCTGTCAATTGCTGCTTTTCAAGCTCGTTCGTTGCTCGTTTGGCTCTTCGTGTTCTTCGATTGTTGGCCGTTCAAGGGCTCGGAGCTTGTTATGTGGTGTCCGGGTGTTCAACGGCATGACAGCGCTCCAAATTTTCTCGGACCTCATCGTCTTCTCTAGCGAAATGAGCTCTTTTGGTGGCAGATAACGGCACTAAACACTGCAAATCATGAGCTCACACGACGGCTACTCATCAGACGAGGACGAGGGAGACATTCCCAGAAAATCCAGCGTGTTTTTGGGCTTCGTGGACACAGAGATCGAGTCTTCAGAGGACGAGCCGACCATCGAGGACACATTCATTGGAGGCCAGCCGGTGTGGCTAGACCCGGAGTCTCCGCCAGCTGACGATCTCCTCATCTGCAAGAACTGTCAGTCACCAGCTGCTCTCGTTCTTCAGGCTTTTGCGCCGTTGGAAGGAGCTCTCTACGACCGAGTCATATACGTCTTCAGTTGCAAGAAGGCTCAGTGCAGCAGAACTCCGGGCTCAGTGAGGGCCATCAGAGGTGTTCTCAAGGACCCAAAGAAGATTGCTGAGATGGAGAAGCAGATTGCTGATGAGCTCAAGCAACAACTCGACGAGAAGCTAAAGCTTGACAATGCCAGAAACTTTTTGTTTGACGACAACAAGAAGGAGACTGACTCTTCCACAAACCCATTCGCATCAGCATCAGCAAACCCCTTCGGTGCTCCATCATCATCCTCAAATCCATTCGAAACATCAGCTGCTTCCACCAATCCATTTGCATCTACTCCATCACAACCAGACTCCAAGCCTTCTTTCTCCTCAGTGGCTGCAAAGGCTGCTCCAGCTCCAAAGCCAAAGAAGGCTTCCACCATCAAGAAGCTCCCAGAGTACCCAGGTTACTTTACATACGTTGACCCAGAGAAATTCAACAAGAAGCCGAAGCTTCCTGACAATGTTGTCGTCTCAGAGAATGCCCTCGATCTTGAAGACGGTCCAGCTGGAAAGGAGAGAGAGCTCAACCCAGAAGCTCAGGCTGTGTCTGCCGGTCTCCAGGACAAGGTATTCCAGCACTTCAGTGAGATTGTCGAATACAATCCACTCCAAGTCCTCCGTTACGACATTGGAGGTACTCCACTTCTCTTTACCTCAAAGGACGAGACAGCAAAGAAGGTTGCAAAGAATCTCATTCCAAACCCATCATACAACCCATCATCAACACGCCAGTTTGAGCTCCAGGTGATGCCAAAGACCATCATTGACTTTGAGAAGGACACCGTTGAGCTTACAGGGGGTATTGAGTGGGGAACAATCATCGTGTACACGGATTCTGAGGACTATATTCCCTCCTACGATGACAAGCACGTTGGATACGTCGAGGAGTGGGTCGGTGTTCAGTGGGATGATGTTATTACCGCAAAGTGAATAGTGAATAGAATGATCATTAATGTATTTATAAGTAATTCTGTTGTTTTATGTACCAGGGTCATTACAAATATCTTGGGATCTCGTGCTCGTCATACGTCTGGATCACATCACCAGGCTGGAAGCTTGACCAACCATCAAACGAGACACCACACTCTCTTCCCTTCTTCACAATCTCAACTTCATCCTTCATGTGTTTCATGGTCTCAAACTTGCCTCTGAATACCTCTTCGCCATCTCTCATGACTCTGACAGGCGCAGACTTCTCAATAGCTCCGGAAGTGACCTTGGACCCAGCGATCTTGAACACTTTCTTTCGCTTGCCCTTGATCTCAAAGATCTCCTTGATCTCAGCTTCAGCACGAACTTTGAGTTCGATGGTTGGAACAAGCTGGCTCGACAGCTCCTCAGTCACGTCTTCAATCAAGTGGTAGATGATGTTGTGTGATTTCACCTTGACTCCCAACTTCTGTGCCTTGTTGTCAATGTCCTTTGCCAACTTGATGTTGAAAAGCAGGATGGTAGCGTTTGAAATAGAAGCTCTTTCAAGATCAGACTCAGTAGGAGCACCAGCAGAATGGCTCAGAATGGTCAGCTTGACATCTTCATTACCAATGTCCTTGATGGACTCGACAATAGCCTCTGCAGATCCACTCACGTCAGCTCTCACAATGTAGTTGATGTTCTTCTGAGTAGACTCTTCCTCCTTAACTTGACCCTCACCAACATCCTTGTCATCAAGACCGTACTTTCTCAACTCATCAAGTCTGTCACGCTCCTCTGCCTCCTTCTTAGCCTCGACACGTACCTTGTTGATCACCTCAATGTCAAGAACCTGCTTGTCACGCTCTTCTCTGAGAAGTCTTGTGTCCAAAACACGCTTTGCCTGCTGTTCATCCTTGGCCTGAAGTGCATCCTCACCGGCATCTGGAACCTCCTTCCATCCCCAAATCTCAACAGGTGTAGCAGGACCTGCTTGCTTGATCTGCTTTCCAGCCTCGTCCTTGATAGCACGTACCTTACAGTATGTGGTTCCAGCAACGAGGATGTCACCCTTCTTCAAAGTTCCCTGACGAACAAGCACAGTGGCGAGCGGGCCCATTCCCTTCTTGGACTGAGATTCAATGATCCAACCTTCAACTGGGACATTCTTCTCCGGTGCTCTCAAATCCAACACTTCAGAAAGCGTGATGATACTCTCCTCGAGCTTGTCCATGTTCAGACCGGTCAATCCAGATACTCTGACCGTTTGTGTCTCTCCACCATAGTCTTCGACATCAATGTCATTTGCAGCAAGATCGGCGATGACCTTGTCTGGGTTGGCGTTCTCCTTGTCGCACTTGTTGATGGCAACAATCACAGAGACGCCTGACTTCTTGACGTGCTTGATTGCCTCCTTGGTCTGTGGCATGACGGAGTCATCAGCAGCAACCACGAGCACGACGATATCGGTCATGTACGCTCCTCTTTCTCTCATCTTCAAGAACGCAGCGTGACCTGGTGTGTCCAAGAAGGTGATCAACTTCTTCGAAACGGGTGTCTTTACTGAGAAGGCACCAATATGCTGTGTGATTCCTCCGTGTTCCTGTGCCACAATAGAAGACTTCCTCAAGTAGTCCAAGATGGTGGTCTTTCCATGATCAACGTGGCCCATGATGGTCACAATCGGTGGACGTGTCTTCCAGTTCGAAGTATCCTCTGGTATCTTGGAAGGAACAAGGTCTTCGCCGTCCTTCTCTTCCAAGAAGTTGACCTCGTATCCGTACTCATCGGCAATCAGGCCTGCAGTCTCGTGGTCAAGAATGAAGTTATGTGTTAGGTCTTCGAAGCCCATGTCATTGAGACGTGTGAGGAGTCTCTCATAGCGCACTCCGAGAATGTTGGCAAGTGCAGAAACTGTTGTGAATCTCGGTAGACTGAGGGCTTTCTTGGCAGCCTGCTTTTTGGATGGTCTCTTTGCACACCTGTTGGTTGTGTTGTGAAGGAGTGCTCGATGTGATAACACCGCCACCGGGGCACACACTCTGCGCCGGCTCAGTCTAGAGCCCTGTTGGCCCACAGTTCTGGATGCTCGTACCAGTGATTGAAGCATCTGTGTGGTGAAAATATGGCCTTCAGATCGAGTGAATGGGACTATTTCTGGGGAGTTCATCTCTTTGTTCATCGGCCCATCAGGTGAAAAAATCCATAGATGTTGCGCTTACCGTTTTGACAGTAAAAATATAGGAATCAATCAATCGACTCAGACGGCTGAGAGAAGAGATTATGTGTGTTGTATAAGTATTAGGATCAGTCTTATGTACCAGGTCTTATGTGGGGTTTTATTCGTTTGAAAGAGCTTTCAAAAGATCAAAGTATAACAGCTTCTACACGGCTGACATCCGTACACCATATATAATGTGGTGTCTGGGTGTCCAATAAATAGGCACAGAAAGCTTCCCAAAAATATCAAAATATCATTAAACTGGCTCAAATAAGGTATGAGTATGTATGTCTTACCTGTGAATATGTCATTATACAATTTATAGTGCGATTATTGACGATTTTCACTTTAAAATTTTTTACCTTAAGTCTCCATAGCAGGCTTCTAAAGGAGAAAAATACGAGTAATTGACTCCATTTTCAGATTCAATCTTGAACCCGCCACTGGGACCGGGAAGCGCGCGAAAATCGCCCCCCACGCCTTTGATCCTCCAAGACCTGGTTAGCGCACCTAATTTGACTAAGGGCACTCTTAGGGAAGTCACGTGTTTCGCGCTTTTCACGTGATCTCGCACGTGACAAGACTTGTCTTTTGGTTGCCATGGATACTAAAACCTCGTATATTGAGCGGGACATTGGGACATATGAGGAATGGACAAATGATTTATAAATAGATTGGTTGGAATTACGTCATGGATAAATTTGGCTCGATTAAATCCGTTTATTGATGCGATAAAGCCGAAGCTTCAATTGGAGCTCAGGTTGAGCTGATTATATAAGCCTGATTATGTAATCAAGGATCGTAGAAAGCTCCTCAGCAGATCAGCAAACTCAGCTCAAACTCGGCATCAGCAGCAGGAAGAAAGGAAGGAATCACCAGGAGGACCAGCAGCAGCACCAGGAGCACAATGGACAGCAACAAGACAGCAACGGAAACGGAAAGGCCATTCAATCTCGGAAGAACACATGAAGAAAGAGTTAGTATCTGAAGTGGAGAGGGGAGCGGAAACATCAAGACATACCTTGAAGACAGTTCGAACAACAACGAGAACAACAACGAAAACGAAAACAAGTGGCAAGATAGAGAAGAAGACAGAGAATCAACAACAGACAATCAACACATCAAGGCAACAAAACAAACAAACGGAAGAAGAAAAGAGGAAGAGGAAGAGGAAAGAAGGATGAAGACAAGGAACAACACAAGTATGGTCTCAGCAGATAAACCAACACACCAAAACAACGGAGATCAGCCACACACCATGTCCCTGGCCAGCAGACAACATGGGCAAAACAGAACAGCAACCAGCCAACACCAACAACAACAGAAGAAGAAAGAGAAAGAGGGAGATAGTTGCCAAGACCCATGTATGG